>DWNR01000503.1:0-19369 GCA_018250455.1 Polygonus leo | reverse complement strand
ATGTCCCTATATCCCTTTGTAAGCTTAAATCTTTAAAACTACGCAACGGATTTTGATGCGGTTTTTTTAATAGATAGTGATTGAAGAGGAAGGTTTATACATATAATACGTTCACAGTTTTTCTGTAGTGTATTCAGTATCATCATTGTACACGTGTGAAGCCGGGGCGGGTCGCTAGTATATACATAAGAGTGACGCAACACAAAGTAAATGTTAACACAATTTTATTAATATTTTCATCCATTTTTTCTTTTTTTACATAACATACAATTTTTTTATAGTCACAATTTTTAAAATAAGGGATTCTGATATAAAATAAAAATACCTTTAAATATTGTATACAAATATGTCAACAAATATCATTAATAACGCCATTGTAATTTCAACGGAAATAACTTCGCAGTAGTTAACCAATCTGCAATTTTTCAAACTCCAGCAATTTATACCTTACACACTACATTTTTCAACCCTTTGCAAATAATATAACTATAGCGATTATACGGTATTATATTTATGAAGTTGGTTATACATAAGAGTGGTGCAACACAAAATAAATGTTAATGGTACGTGGTCAATGCCGCTCATGTACATAGTAATAAACCCCAGGAACAATTAAATCATGCCTAAGTTTGATCACAGATGCGTTGCTACCCCTGAGGATTAAGATGTTCGCCTCGTGTGTAAAACTGTTATAATAATACTTCAAAATAAGGGATTTTTATACAATAAAAAAAGACCTATTACTTCTATTTCTTATCAATCAAATATTGTATACAAATATCATTAATAACACCATTGAAATTTCAACGGAAATAATCTTACAGTAGTTCACCAATCTGGAATTTTTCAAACTCCAGCTTACATACCTTTCGCACTACATTTTTCAACCCTTTGCAAATAACATAACATTTTCTATAGGGATTATTCGGTACAAATCCAGCAGGGGGCTACGAAAATAATATAAATATATCACTTTACAATCCAAAGCAAAGTTTGTTACTCTTTGTGGTAACAATAATGGTTACGGTTCCTTGAGATGGTCAGCGATCCTCAATCTAGATATCATTGTATGATATACATATGATTTGGTATTCAATGAAATGAAATGGAATGAACGAACAACAAAGTTTTTCATAAAGTGTTATTTGGTCAACAAAAGAATAATTTTAAGTAATAAACACATATAACAAATGGTCACAAATAATCCATTTTTTGTAGTCCAAAAACGGTATACCCGATACATAAGTCATCAAGATACATAGTCAATTCACAAAATTAAGATAAAAAAAACACAGTATCTTAAAAGTCACCACATCTAGAATCAAAATCTAAATTCAAAGTAAAAATATATTTTAAAAGTTTTACATGACATATATTTGAGAACCACTGGAAGCATCTTAACGATCACCCGTCCTAATCCTCGCTAAACTTTCACGCTTACCGAACACAGTTCAAAACAATTTCATACTTATTAAAACCGTCTTGTCTGTCTGTTCCGTCAACTTGAGGGTTCCTTGGTGCTTTATGGTAACCCTCGATCAATATCAAATCAATCAAGATCAGTACTACGGTCCAATGATTCCTTTGTTGCAAGATTACTGGAACCATGTATGAATTTTGAATTGTTAATTTAGGTGTGCCAGGTGGTGGAACCCCTGATTAGAACGGCGAACACCTTCATACTCATTTAAAACCGCGTAGATGTTATTCATAAGGAATTTGTTTTGCGATCGGTTGTCATACTTATACAGGAGGCGAACGTATTGCCTTAGAGATAGGAACATCATTGAAACTCATGAAGGACTGCAAGCCTAACTGAAGTTCTTTCAAGGTTTTCGTCGACAGCAATGACCACGTAACATCAGTTGTACTGCCTGCCCATTTACAGCTTTTATACTATAAGTAAAAAACCAGCCAAGTGCGGGTCGGACTCGCGCACGATGGTTTACGTACCATTATCTACAAGTGGCATAAAAAATGTTTTTAGGATGGGAACCCACTTTATTAAATTCAGCGGCAACAGAAATACATCATGTGTGAAAATATGAAGTGTCTAGCCTAGCTATCACGGTTCATGTGACACTGTCTGGTGACAGACAGTCGGACAGACAGACGAATGGACAGCGGAGTCTTATTAATAGGGTCCCTTTTAACCCTTTGGGTACGGAACCCTAAAAATATTGCAGATTCAATATCGTGTATATATGCACTCAATAATCTGCTATTAAAAACTCTACATAAAGTTATGTTCAATATTAAGATATAAATTATAATATAAAGACAATTTTCTACATTAAATAATAAAGATATATTTTATTATTCTGTGATCACATTTTATTATTCTGTTTGAGAATTCACTTAAAATTTTATAAATGAATAACATGATTTCACATTATGCTTATTATATGAAATATTTATTACAGGGTTAGTTAATCGTGCTTAAAAATCCTTATTCTTCTTATTACAGTTTCTTTTATATTTTAAAATTTCATTAATAGAAAACAAAATTGTTGAACCTACCCATTGTTAACATTAATATTATTGCGGTCACAGGTATTATATTTTATTAAAAATTAATTAAAGAGGTTCTCTGAAATGTCGACATGCAACCCGCGTCACGAATAAAATGTAAAAAATAAAGAAAAAATAAAAAAAATAAAGATCGGTTATATTTTTTAAATTGAAAAACCCTCGTGTATAAGCAAAAATATTAGTTATATGTAAAAATGGTTGCCAGTCGCAATTGACACACATTTCAGCCTAAATTATTATCCTTTCCTTCAAAAAATATGGGTATTATTTTTTACATAACCTCAAAAGGTGTTACGCCTCATGTTACTATAATATTCTGATTCTAAAACCAACACGACTTATAATTACAACACAGTTGTCAACAAAATCGGTTAAAAATTAACTGGCGTGAAAGTTCTCAAGAAGCGTGAAAGTTTAAAGAAAATATAAGGGCGCGACACATTGAAGCCGATAATTAAGGCGTATTCAGACTTTGATCGGAAACTATAAATAATAGAAATCCGGATCGAACCGGATCTCCTTTGTGTGTGTATTATAAGTTTCTCAGAACCACCCTTTCCGATCGATCGGATTGGTTTAATAACTGGTTTGAAGTTTACTAAGTCGCACAGGTGTGTTTATTTATAATTAGATTTTTTTTACATTTTTCGAAAGCCATTTGGAGCCGTTAATTTTGTGACAAAGTCTTAAACTATTGCTTCTTTATAAATACTTTATGAAGTCAACTTTGTGCATCAATTTGCACTAGATGCGCTGTGGGCCATAGCCCAAAGGCCTTAGCCTAAACTCCTCATTGTAAGTAGGATTTAGACCAGACCCGGGCCCAGCTATGAGACGATAATGGGATATGGTGATGACTTAGTCAAGTTATTTATTTTATTTTCAGGTAACTTCTTAAATGTGTTAGTCTTTCAAATTATTAATCAATTTAATATTTGTAGTAAAACTGATATATAGATGTCTTATTTTGATTTTTTTCACATACAACACAACATTAATTTTAATACATTCTATACAAAATATCGCATATCTGTACAATCGAAACTATTATGATTATAAGATTTTAACAATTTATTTTTAAGTCACATGCACCTTTCTAACAGTATTTTATCGTGAAACTTTTAATCACAAAATGTCAATCATTGCAATGCATTCAAAGCTGTACCTTTTAAAGGTACGACAAAAGAAAAAATAATCGAGCTTAAAATTCGTCGCGAAAAAACTGTTACAATTAGACAGTTTTTGTTCCTTGCTTTGGATTAAAAAAACTAAGTGACACAGCTACAAAGCAGTTACTACAAAGACATCAGGTTGGGGTGACTTCCTCCCCTAAGAAAGTGTTAGGTGACAGTAGCTATCGCGATTTGACGAAACCTTTGTATTTTTTTTTTAATAAATAAAAGCCGAAGGATCGTCTTGCATAAATTAACGCGAGCTTAGAGCATGAATATTCCCGTGTGTAATTTTTTGCGAGCTTTGATCGACAGCTTTCTTATGGCAAGCTTTTTTGTTCTTTATATCGAAGCAAAAAATATGTTAAGATCTTTGGAAAATCATTTTGCAAAATTGATACTGATTCTGTCGACGTGCGTTATATTAAAGTTTTGTTTTATAAATTTTTTAATGGGCCAATAGACGTGGTCCTACCGTAAAAAAATATCTTAGGGCCGTATTAATTAAGTGAACTCAAGATTAGTCGATCTTGAATGCGGTCAAAATACTAGATAATGTACTGAAAGCTGTACTCAAGTTCGATCTCAATCCTGGATTCACTTTATTAATACGGCCATTGTGTTTCAAATTAGACCAAGTTACATAATTACATATGCAAAATTTCATTTATATCGCTTAAGTAGTTCGGACTTTAGGATGGATGGATGAAAATAAAGACAGGATTTTTATTATGGATTTAGATTTCAGATAATGATAACAAATAATCTGTATACACCTGTAACCATATCCTATCCAATTAGGATTGAAATCCTACCTGTCAATTACATATATCATAGCTTAGAAGACTAAATTCTCTCGTAAAATGTGTTATTATAATTAATCACTATAATAACACATTCTGCGACAAGACATTTCTATCTTTAGACAAGATTAGTTAAAACACTCAGTATCTAAAAGTACTCAAACTATCGTGGTCATTTAAAATACACTCAATAGTCAAGTAAAATTTATACAAGATTGAAAGAACTTCGCAACAATCCACTTATAATCATCATCACCAACACATAATCCGAAGTAAATTATGATTAGGATAAGTTTTTTAGATGATGATAAATATATAGCAGATATATAAATACGAATTGTTTTGAAGCAATTTTAAGCCAACGTTATAATATTGACTTTTTTTGTTTGTTTCTTATTTTTGTAAATTGATTGAAATTGCTTGTCACACATTTTGATTCGAAAATCTAAATGTTTGTCATATACTCGTGTAACCACTCGAATCTTATTCAATTGTAAATAAATCAAGAAACCGACGTATGTTTCATGTTAAAGCATTAACTGTCAGACGAACAATAAATTTAACTAATAAACTTGAACACTAGAAACTTGCGTAGTACACAAATTGCCCAAACAGGAATCCCGTCATGCCTAACTATCATATCATATACGAAATGCGGACATTGTACCCAATATTTATAGCCCCTATAGTCTAAGTCCAAGTGGACAAATTTACGACACTCGGTACCTAATAAATCATTTCCCTTCCCGACGTTTTAAATACATTTTTATACTCAAACCCGATGTACAGTTCAGGCGATATTTATAAGTAATTTGCGAATAAATCTTCCTAAGTAAGGGGGACTTTTTTGCTACCTTGATGTCTTACACAATGTAAGGAGACTATTAACGTCGTGTCCCGATAATTGTCACACATATTTTAAAATTTCTCCCTCAATAGACGCATCTTTTGTGTTCTTCACATTTTATGTGAAATAGGGAATCTTATTTTCCTTAACAATGAAGACTAATACTGAATCTGAGGAATTAGAATAAAGTACTCGCATTTTTCTGCTTTAAGGGAATATTTTTAATAATTGCGAATTTGTTTTTGTTACAGAAGGTGAGTGCAGAACACAATACAGCCTATTAGCTACGAAATAGGGATCTCAGTTCGATACGTAAGTAGATATTTAATTAATAATAACAGACATCCCATTATGTTTTGCTATTGTACCTACTTATTTCTTTGAATCGCCATGGGAAATATTTTAGTTTATTTAGATTACTTTGAAAAATAATATTCTTGTTCTTGTTTTTCTGTGTATGTTTCAAGTTCATTTAAAACTTCTCATTTTTAACAATGCGCTTACTGGTAAAGCTTTAAACAATTTTTTTATATCGTTAAAAATCCTGTAGGTTGATTATGTTGGAAAAAGATATTTTTACCCTTTAGACTCTAGACCTTTACTCTGACTGGGTATCTAGACTCCCTGACTCTAGACCTTTTAGACTTTATATTAATCTATTTTAAAATATCACTGCTGTTGAGCCAAGAGTGATCTCCTACCTTTAATGAGGACTTTCAAACGATTGGTCGATATATTACAGGTGTGGGTGATTGACTTCTCTGCCAATAACCTATTTAGTTTATGTTTTTATATATACAAATAGTACCTATATCCGATTTACAAAATGTCACAAATTTCAAAAAATAATAGTGAATTAGAAGTCTAAACTGTTGTACTTTACAACAGTTTAGACTTCTAATTCACTAAGTTACTCTAATTCACTAGTTCAGAAGAGCTCTGTTGCCAGATGGTAGAAATCGTGTAGTTCAACCGGAGATATACCACTGTCAGCCTCGTAATCTGGGGAGATGTGATTGCCATTACATACCATTACATACGTAAAAAAAGAAACAAACTACAAAAAACAAAGGCGTGTACTACACTTGTTTTATCTTATTCTAAATCTTATTTTTTCTAATTCTAAAGAAGCAAACGAGCATGCAGTCTACCTCATGGTAAGTGGTCACTGCTGCCCATGAACATTAGTAATCATCCCCGAGTACGATTAAGTAGTGCCTGAGATTGACCACAAATGCGTTGCTAAGCCTGAGGACTAAGATGTTCGCCTCGCGCTTAAGTATAGTCTATAATAGATTGCATGCTATAGTGAACTGCATGCTCGTTTGCTACCTTTATACCATAAAAAATAACTATTAATATAAAGATTTAATAGGTGTCTAAACAAATAGTAGTGGTCATAGTTAATTGGTGACCCTCATTCAATAATTGTGTTACTGTACTAACAGTAACACAACAACAGCCTCCCACAGCCGGAAGCCATTGAACCGTTCAGGAAATGTATTTGTTGTGTGTCATCGAACCGATCACAAAACAACGACGAACCTTAATTTATCTAAATTATTTTGTTGGTTGATTCATCTCGTAATAACAGCTGGTAACTGTTTTAATGAATAGCTAATTCTTAAGCTACTTAATGTAGTTTGAAATTAAATGATTTATTTTAAACAATTATTTTAAATACAATTACAACATAATTAACCATGACGGTATAGGAATATTTATGTGTAGGTATATATTTTGTCGGCGTGCGGTGCTGTTATTCGCGATAACGGAGCTTAACGCGTATCACCGTTTCACTAGGTGTTCTTGCTATGGAGAAGAAACGGCGAAAGAAACTCCATTTCTACATATGAAAATTCGTGTTGCGTACATACACGTAGTGTTAAAAAGAAATAAAAACTACGTTTATTTAGCGAAAACAAGTCATTCAATTAATGGAAATATTCCAAAAACAAATTTACTTTCTTGCTAAATTTGTTCTCATTACCTTTATCGTATTAAATGAATGTAAGTTATGTAAGTTTGGATATTAGCTTTATATTTAGATCATAATAATAGTTTTGATCAAAATAAACTATGGAGATATCTGCATTTCACAAAAAATACACTAGTACCTATATAATACAAATAGATAGAAGAACGACTTCCTTGTTTGAAGCCGGTTGAAAATATAAAATAAGAAAAGAAACAGCAAATAAAATTTATTTCTAATGTTATATACATATTTTGCATAACAAGGTATCATTTAGTCCGTACTACGCTTCGCAACCAAAGATTTGCAAAGTGCATTCGGGTGAAAACGCCCCATAATTGAACTCGACTTCAAAATCGCATAAAATCTTGCAATTCCAATTTGAGTTCCAATATGTTATTAAATAAATTGTCTATAGTTACAACGTCGCCTATTTAAGTGAGTACAAGACAAAGCCGTGATTACATTAACAAGCGGCACTGCGCGACGAGCGAAGCGGAAAAGTAACCTCCCTTCCCTCAAACCGTCTTCGCGATCACAATGCGTAATGACGATCGTTAGTAACTGCGACTCGCTTGCACGGTAATTGACATTATTTTCCAATTTCTCCGCGATTTTTTCTTACCTGGATAATGAAATCGCGAAATCGTAGCCAGCCGTCTGTGCACCGATTTGCGTTCGCTAATGTAGCGTTATCTGTATGTGTGGAATGAGTTTAATTTCAGACAGAAAAAAAAACGGTTAATGTTAAAAATAGGAAATAATATTAAAATTTTTATTACGTAAACATGGTAATAGTTATTTTTTATATAAAATGAAAGTTAAGCGTAGACTATGCATATTATAGTGTCCGATACATAAATCAAATCTTAATAATAAAAAAAAGTAAAAATACCTAAGTGTGTTAATTATATTTTTGATTACCACGTAAATAAAAAGATGACAATGTTCCTCAATTTTCAATTATATAAATAATTTATAAATATTTTATCCTCTTTACAAGTATATTTGTAGTCGCTAACTAAATTATATCTACATTAATTACCCTGATCACACCATAACATTCATTTAGGGCTCCACAATGATCCTTCCGCTCGCTTTCGGAGCAATATCCACAGCGATCTATCACCTTAGAGAGCAGTTAGCTCTCTCTACATATAATTTAAAGCCATTAAAGACATCTGCAGACCCCAGCAATGAGCTCCGCTTACTTGGGATGCGTAGCGTCCCTCTGGTGCCCTTTTTTCTGTTCATACGTGCAGGGTGACTTTTTCGAGCAAGGGGTGAATCGTGGGGTGGTACTCATGTTTATGACTCCAATGTTCTTGACTCATATACTTCGTTTTATGAAAAACTCTGTCTTGAATTGCCGTTTTGAATCATTATCGTGTGTCGGTATGCGTGGAAGACGAGCTGAACGCTCGTTCGTGCCTTTAACGATACATGTACGTTGTAAATATGCGAGTTAAATTACTTAGCGTTTTATATGCGCATAATGGGCTTTTATTCGTAAAATTATGAGGCTTCGGTAGGCGATGTTATGTAAGTAGACCTATCGTTAGTATTTGCATGATATCGTATGTGATGTAGAGTTATGACATGCAAATATGATCGAGCAATTGATGTAAAACTGTTTGAATTTCAGTTACTAAATATCCATAGAAAAGTTGATGAAGTTGATGACGATAAGTGTTTTTTGGAAAGTTAACGAATTTGTCAAGTGACAGCATATAGACAAATTTACTCGCTCTTTTGATATAATAATTTAGACACATTTAAATCAAAATCGTTTAAGTAAATTTTGTCTAAAATTCCTTTATTATTGTGTATTACCAGCTAATGGCTAAAGATTCTATAACATTTAGTTTTCTTTCTAACAATAGTTTAAGATATGTATCACATATCTAATTTTAACAGACAGTCGCAAAAACAAAGATATTTTATAAAACACGCAATCAGACACGTAATAAACAGTGTCGTAGAGGAGAATATCGACAGATCTGACGTAAGTAGATATTTTTAGCGCGACAGATTAGCGTAAGACAATTGACGTCATTTGATTATAGCGAATGAGAAAATATAAGAAAGTAAGGCTAAGGCCACACTGCTTATTTAAGCGATTTTTTAAACAATTAACATTTATTTAACTAGATGACCCGACAGGCGTTGTCCTGACTTATCTATAAATGTTGTTAGCAAAAAGGTTATGTTGCTATGGTTACAATAGAAAAGTTAATAAAGATCCGTTAAGTTTTCTCGAATTTTCTAATTTCCCGCGCAAATTTCTTAAGTTTTTCTTTAATAAGAATCATGTTCTGGTAATAACAAACACAACAAAAAAGAATTAGAGAAATCCGTATAGCCGTTCACACCGTTCATGATATCATCATGAACACGGGCAATAGGGATGCATTTTTATATATTGTATATAGATAAAAGATGTGAACGGGGCACATACATACTTGTAATTTGTTCGGGTACAGGAGGAAATAAGTAAGATAAATTAAGCTTATACCTATACTAGTTGTCTGAGTTTTTAGTTAATTTATTCAGTAAATGTTATTAATTCAGACACATGCGTCCTAACTCTGTCTTTAGAGTCGCCAGATGTATTATCTGTGATCAAACTGTAAGAGTTCGAAACATTGTATTTGGGGTTGATTACATTGCATTTTATCCGATATAAGTGGCCACTGATGGTCATGTCCCTTAACGTTTTTTTTTTTTAATCGGATAACTGCACAACATTCATAAAAATAAGTTCTCCAGGAGCCTGCATTTGACAAATTATTGAACTACCACTCTCATATTGCGAGGCAACCCACGCCCAGTATTGGGACAGTAAAAAAGTAGGGAAACAAACGTGTTTAATCAAAACGTACCCTGATTAAAGCGGCACCCTCGCGGCCATAAAAACATTATCGCCCTCCGAATAAAAAACATAAAAACAAACACAATAGGACAGTTCGATCTGATGCATTAGTTATTGGCTGTTAGCATCCCATGCGTGGAATCTTACGGCCTGTTTCAATAATTTATCCATCCTTAACTAGAAGTTAAATATAAATAATATTGGTATGTATTTGTCAATATTTTTAACCATATAAACAAAGATATAAATATAAACAATAATAGATAGGACAAATCTATTTATAACATTGATCTATCTGACAAAATTAACAAATACACACCAATGATCGCTATTTTAACTACTAGTAAGGAATAAAAAGCTCTTATCACTTCTGACTGACGACACTGATCCATTGCGTAAGTGGTGCTAGAGTGCCTAAAATGAATCGACAGAATTTCTTCTCCAAATCTCTTTAAAAAATTTGGTCTACTATGAATCGATTTTACCATCGTTTCTGTTTATCATTTTTTGGCATAGATAGCGACTAATTTGGATTATAGTAGTAGCAGATGAGTCTTTGACCATTTGATTTTGCGTAGTCTCTGCAAAACCATTATCGCCCTCCAAATAAAAAACATAAACACAATAGGACAGTCCCATCAGATGCATTTGTTATTGGCTGTTAGCATCCTATGTACGAAACGGATCTTAGGCGATTACGTCCTATGATGCACTATTGTTCCTATGGTATTTTAAGTTGCTACATTTAACACCATATATTGTTCGCTGAATATGAACATATATTGTTCGCTGAAAGCTTTAATAGTACTTAGTAGAATATCTCAAATAAAAATACAGATTCTCGCCAAAAGTCGCTAGTAATTTCATTGACACTTGTTCCATTTATGTTATGTTTTTGTATGAATGTATGTGTATGTAATGCATGTATGTTTTTATCCTATTCGTTGCACCGTGCCACATGCAACATGGTCACTGCTGCCCATACACATTTGTAATCATAGCCATGTTGAATTAATTGAATCGTACTTAACATTGATCATGATGCATTGTTTTTCTGAGGATTAAGATGTTCGCGTCTGAGGATTAAAATGTTTGTGTAAGATGGCAACCACTACTAGAGAGAAGCGACAAAACTATAGAATTAGGAAAGTGGCGGTACTGCATCCCAGTTTTACCACATAGGAAATTATATTAAAAATGATTGCACTTTTTCATTTATAGTTTCAAGGTGTAGAATGGTAATTACAGTTTTTAAATGGTATTTAAAGTTTTGTAGGCAGTAGATACAGAATGTAAAAGCAACCGCGAGTAGTAAATGAAGTATCGAGACGATAGCTTTGGTCATCTCCTGGTAGCATCTTAAGGCGAAGGGACGGATAGGTGGCCAAGATAAAAGTGCGTTTTTTACTGTCTTAAGGTAGCAAATGAGCATGCAGTTCACCTGATGATAAGTAATCACTGACGCCCATGGATATTAGTGCTTAAATCGTACTTCGTATCGTCTATCGTAGTGATTAAATCGTACTTGAAGTTGACCACAGATGCGTTGCTACCCTTGAGGACTAAGATCTTCGCCTCGCGTACTTTAATACTCGTATAGCTGACAACCACGCCTCTCCGATCTGAAAACCAATAAATTGCTTCACGGAGAATTTTGAGGGTGGTGGTCAAACTTCACGAGTTCTACCACCTGGCCAAACGTAGTTGGGATACGAACCCATGTGATCACAGTGGTTAATATTTCCATCACTAACACATTCTCGACACATATCTAGCTAAACTAACTGTAAAGTCGTTAGAATTATATTTATTTACTTTTATAGCCTCTGCCGCAGTATTGATTAAACTAGTATCCATTTAGCTCGTTCTTTAATGGCTTCATGTGTGAAAATGGCCATCAAGAGTTAATACGTGTCATATTAACTTATTGAACTGAATGAAATATCAGGAATGGTGAAGTTTTATCGTGGGACACAAATAATAAAGAATATAATCGGTCAAGGGCGAGGCCGACTCGCATTTAAGAGTTCCGTACCAACAGTGACTTTATAAGTGAAGTGGACCACAAATATGTTGCTACCCCATAGGGCAAAGACGTTGGCCAAGTTAGTTGTATACGCCAACTACGCTTCTCCATACCGAAACAAGAATTACTTCATAGTAGATGATGATGATGATTGTGACAGTGGTACCTCCTCGGTCCAACAACACGAGTTTTAATTCCTGGCAATCAAATGTCGATAGGTGACAGTGACCAAATGGTGAAATGCAGCTTACTTAAAAAAAGAGAACGATCATAGATGGAGTATGACGTAGATAGGTATTAACATTTTCATTTTTATCCAAAAAGATTTACTAAGTTAAAATAAAACGCCCACGTTTTATGTTACTATAATCAAATATGATCGTAGAAAGAATTTAATTGAAATTTTTCAGTCGCTTCAGAGTTAAGTAAACATGACTAATATTGCTGTATCTATGGCGTGGCATATCTTTCGGCGATTTTTTAATGTTTAAAAGGACTTACAATCATCATCAAAATTTTTTATTCTCTCACTACTAGGCACGGGTTTCCTCCTACAACATGGATTTAGGGTATAATCAAGTACCAGTGCAAATTTGTGGACTTCAAATACTTAGAAGTGAAACTTTCCTAACTATATTGTCCGAAAAACAAATAATTTAATTCCCCAAATGCGTCCTTAATTTTGAACGTCGCTAATGTATACGAGTATACAGACTCATAAATAAGCATTAGGTACCTATACTTGTATCGGATCGGAAGCCGAAAGATTTTCCTTACAACGCTTTCAAGATAGCCAGCAAAACAAAAAATAGCCTTGGGGTGAAATCTCAAAGCATTGAGAAAAACAGTTGGGCACATTTCTGGCGATATGCTTAATGCACCCCCACACAAATTATCGATTAGAAGCTTTTTTATGCAAGAGGGAGTACTTTGGGGGAGCGAGCCGTGGGGCGCACGGCTGAAACAAAAAACCCCAGTGAAGAGTGAAATAAAAAGTTTAAACAAGTTGGATTGCAATGGCCCCTAAGACGTAAGAAAATCAATAGCCGATGCCGCCCGATGCAAATCTTCTGCATCTCTATTTGAATTTCAATTCCCAGTGAATTTGAGACGTCGTTTTATTTATCGTTACTCCTCAGACTGATGTTTTCTTGTAAATAAACACGGTTTTCACTTAGATCGGCTAAATTGAATAGTCTTGAACCACCAGAGGCACGCGAACTCATGTTCGTCAGTGATAGGACAAAATATTTGCGACTTGATTTGAATTTTAACTTACTAAATGTGCGGTTATCACAAATCAAATATTGAAAAGAAGCCAGCAATCTAGATATTCAAAACTGCGCACATTTTGGCAAGCGATCGCATCTATTGATTTCTAACTAGATTTGCATTTCACTTTAAAAAGTCGAAACAAAAGTTACTCTTTTTATGCCGTTTTGCGTGTTTTAAATATAAAAATGGAAATTCGGTTGTTAAGTCCGTTTTCATCAATACTCAAAAAATACGCAATCAGTTGTGAAACAGGTACTTTACTTACGTATATTGCCAGACTCAAACACACTTCTAGAATCGTTTATTTAGATTTTTGAAGGAGAAACGAACTCGAAACTCGGCTCAGTGGATCGGGCATATATGTCTATGTATGTCAAGTGTTGGTCTAGTTTTTTAAATTAAAATCAGATCTCACCTACATGAAGTTCCATTTCTTGTAACACTACCTTCTTACATTTTTTATTCTGATTACATACAATCAATCAATGCCATTTCATATAAATACGCTGGCAGCATCCTTAGCCCACTCTGCCCAATTAAGGGCCCGGGGCTCAGATGTGCACTCTTCTTGATCGCTCGAGCGTCATCTTTAAATTTCCGTCGTTAAGATTTAATTTTTATCAACCCCCTCGGGGTGGCCAACCTGTCGCGCCAAATATTTTCCTCTGTAGTTTTTTCCCTCCGTTGGCACTTACTCCCCTCCTTACGCATTTTTTTATCATTAAAACTCGGAGTGGGGTCGCCGAACCCGGTGTTGCCAACTCGCTGTCATAACAAAAGACAATCATACGGAACCGCGTGTTTATGGAGGCAACATCGCATTTTTTCATAATCGAATTTACGATCTCAAGTCATCTTGTATCACGGAACTTGTTAGACGGATTTCATATAATATTTCTGCGTTGTAGTGGACAATTGATGAACTTTATAGATAAATTTGCCTTCATACAATAACTGTTATTTAACGCACTTCAATTCTGTAAAAAAACTTCCTGTTTAATTTACAAAGTAGTTTTACCTACGTCCTCATTTATTGGTATCATATAACAATCAATGCAAAAAAATACTGCATACTAGCAAACGACCACGATAAACGGTCACTGCCGTCCATGGACATTGGTAATCAACCCCAAGTACAATTGAGTCGTACCTGACGTTTACCACAGAAGGATTGCTATCCCCGAGGACTAAGATGTGAGTATGAGTGAAGTCAGTCAGTCATTCACGCATCTCCAAAACCGAAACAATAAGTGCTTCATGAAACATTACGAGTCTGATGAATGCCTGAAAATTAACCGTGTTAGTAAAAAAATACTGTTTAGGTTGTGACAGTTTCACCGTCGTCTCAATACTGTAATAAGGCCAGCTTTAAATTTCATTACAGGCCGCAGACACCTCCTCCTATTTTTTTTTCACCAAAAGTATCGCTACCCTCGAGAACTAACATGTTCGCCTCATGTGAGCATAAACGGCCTCTCCAAAACCACTTTACAGAATATTACAAGGCTGTCGTGTTTTGACATTTGCCGGTTGGTAAACCCGGCAAATGTGTAAAAATTGTCAGTGTCAGTGAAAATTGTATAAGCCACTGACGGTTTAACCGACGTCCACGGATGACACATTTCACTTAGCCTCAATACTGTAATTAAGCCGGCTACGCGTTAATTACAGGCCGCTGACACCTCCTCCGATTAATTTTCTTTGACACGGCGCCCACTTTGTTTTCGTTTGCTGTTTACCCAGGCACTAGTATGTGTTATTTATACTAATAACGACTAAAGGGTATATCTTTACGAAACCAATAAGTCATTTATGTGTTAGTTTAATCACGCCATACTGTGGTCTACTTAAAAATTGTAAGCAACAAACGTAAGCAATACGTATTTTAATACATATCAAATTACTTTTAACACAGCCGCATGTTATTAATATGATAAGGTGGCGTATTTGATGTAAATATAAACACACGCAAAGATAATTAAGGTATACCAAGGTAAAAAAAGAAATTAAGGTATACCAATTAAGTGTTTAACATTGGTTTAAATCTTTCCATTTGACCATTTTCATTTCTTTAGCATTTTGAACAGGCTTGCCGATGCAAATGATCATGTCATACCGGTTGGTATGACATGATCATTTGCATCGATTCCAAAAACCTCTGAAACTTACTTTAACAGGTAAAATGCTACCCAGGAAGATCGACATCTGTCCAAGCAAAAAAAAAAATTAACAGAATTTAAGTGTTTCAGTGATAACTCTTCGTCCAGATTGCCCTTGTTATGCCAACTATACAACTTGGAAAACATAAAATCCCACTACGTTCTCGTACCCATTCCGTATACTTTAGCCGCAATAAACGTATCGAGGTAACGTTAAACACGCAGACGAAATTAAGGTAAGTAAAGCTGAAAAGTTAGTGAAACAAAACTCCCATAATCTCATTAGCGGCAGACGCAGCGTCTAATCCTCATCCCATCAGCTAATTAATCCCACCAAGTTTATTTTCTGAAGTTTCAACTTGGCCGGAAGTAATTTCACGCTAACTATAACCACTTGTCTGATTGTCGACGAGTAGAATTCAAATTCATTCATTAAGACATGAATGGATGAAGATAGAGGAGGAGATAAATAAATTGAGTCGATAATAAAATTATATTATCAAAGTCGCGGAAAAAATCGCGGAAAAAATCTAACAGTACTCGTTTGAAAGAAAATCTATTGTAAATCTATTGTAATGTAAGTTATTTACTTGAGGCCTTATCTAATTAGCGCTACCCCTACCGAACTACGCCTTCTAAATCCATTGGACTCCTGCTGTCTTCTTCAGGTCATCATCATAAGTATCGATGTCGAACGTGTGATGAAGCACACATTCGCAAATGAATTGTAATAAAAAACTTATCGTTGTTTTTTGAAGCAAGCTGTGAAGCATCTGTATTCTTTTGCGAGCGTCTTATATCTTTCGCGTACCGCTTGCAGTAAAACAATAAACTTAGTAGGGACCGAACTTCACACTTAGCTCTCTTGGTAAACACTCATGACGTTTCCTAATTAACGGACGCAATTAGCGGTCGAGGGAGGGAGGTGATAAGTGGTTGGAGCGGAAAAAGTTGGGAAAATTCGAGAGCTTACGGAAAAACGTGCGGCGCTTGCCTCGGATCTCGACGTCTGATGGTTACAATGTTAGCGTGACCTTGGACCTTTGGACAATTGTACTTCGCTGTTGTAAATCTGTTTGGGTAGTAAGGATATTTACTAGTGTAGCTCCTAAATATATCCTAGTTGGTTGGTGGATATATTTATGGAATCCTTTTATGAGATAAAAATAGCAATTGAGTGTGTTATATCGTTGATATAAGATAGTTTCTTTAAGTGGTGAAATTCTGTTTGTCATGATTTGAGTTTTTCGTAATTGTTAAAGGTTAAATCGTAAGTATAGTACACATACCACAGAATTTATTAATAATATTCACATATAAAAATATCGAAAAAAAAACAGCTGAAAATCTTTGTTTCAACATTTCAATAATCTATTAATGTACACTTAGCCAAGGGGTAGATTATAGTATGTTATAGTCTAAATATTTGTCTCTTTCATAGAAATATGTAAACTGTTTAAGTTCTTACTAATCTTCAATTTTAACTTTCCCAAAACTTACTGCAAATCTCTCCGCAATTAAAATTACTTTTATGTTTGTCAGTATTTCTACTTGTCCTATAATATAATATAATACCAATTGTATTGAAAGTTTTTCACGAAGTATTCAATGGGCATAAACAGTGATTCAACATCGAAGAAGTTTTGGGAACATAAAGCTCCCGTTGTTTGAAACAAAACTTTAGCAGGCCTAACCGTCTGACAGTTGCATCAACAGAATATGGATAAAGTTTGAAAACGTACACGAAATCAAAAGAAAACTCCTTGAATATTTTTCTATAAAAATTCAGTTTTTATAAAATGACAACAAAATATTGAAACTTATAGCATTTACACATAATTCTATTCTGTTATTATTAGTGATACACATACACATAAAGTTAAGTAAACATACATTTATTCTTATTTTACAGTACGTAAAAATTAAAATAAGTACAGCTTTTGCTACTAGTCGATGTCTATAAAGTGAAGGTGAAAATTTGTATGAAATATTTTATGAGGAAAATGTATCAAACAATATTATTTTACTTTCAAACAATATTAATACCACGTTTTTCTTGATTTTGGGAAACTCTCTCCTTAACATAATTTATTATTCGTCTGTCATAATTTATGGGTACAATATCGACTGCGATATTTCCATCTTAATTACGAATTCATTGATGCCCATGGAGACCAAATGAAAAATAGCTCTTACTCATAGTCTCGGCTTATTAGCATTCCGCCCCCGTGCGTTTTCCGATGAGTAATTGCTTTCTTAATTCGCGTCATCCATCCTCAAAATAGGGCAATTTTTCTTTTGACTTCACTGGCCTTGTGTGGAATTAATGGCTATGGAAATACGAATTGAGACTGAGCACTGAAGGCATCTGTAAAATTGTAAAGCACAGTGGTCACACTATTCTCAAGTAATAACTCGGATGTCTTTCGCTTTCTGTTGCACATATTATAGGCGTGAAAGTGGGTATCATCATATATGTATCTATTATATCCGGTCATGCTAACCTCTAACCACATAACCGATTTTAATGAAGTTTTGCACATATTTGTAATTTGGTCACTTTTGAGGTATAAGATACATTTGGATCCGATAGGCGGCACTATTGAGGCCTTTATATTAATACAACGACGTGTGCTGGAGCCCTTAGTGGATAATCTAATCAATATGCCAAGTCTAGTATTAGCGTACAATTTGTACATATAACACAAATATTTTTGCCTATGGTCGAGCAAATGAAAATATAATGAAAATTCACGTTAAACAAAATTAAAACGGCCACCTCACTAAATATTTAAATTTCAAAGCGCAGGTAACAATTTCTTAGAAATAATTCCACCTGTACTCGTATTTAATTACGGCAGTCTCTGACGCTGTGCATTACAAAAGCGTTTCGTTGCTGAAAATTCAAGGAAATTTTTACAACTCATAATAATAGCCATAAGGTTAGTGAAAGGGGGTTTAACAACGCAAATCGTTACCGTTGTTTGCGGCCCGATGGCTTTCTTTTTCCCTTCCTAGGCATTAATTTATTCCCCGAAAATATAAAAGGATTCTGGGGAGACGTCGACGTCGTTAGCGATGTTGTAATTTTATTATTTGTATTTTTCCCGAATACTTTTAATCACCAGCAACGGTTCAATGGGTGGAACGGTGGTCTCACCGCGAGAAGTAAGCGAGTAATTGAGTAAGCGATGAACAAACCGCGATACGAAATGTTTATAATCTTGGATGTAGTATTCCATTCGCATTATTATAAATGTGTAACATATATATACACGTTTTGCAGAATGGCGAAAATTAATATCTACGAGGGCATAGGGTTTCTATTCTAAATGCTCACAGACAACTTAAGACTTTTGTCCTAGGTTTAGGTGTTCTGCGTTTGAGACTCCTTGTTCGTGTTCGTGACACCAAAGGTAGAAGAAATTATAGTACGGTTGTATGTGATATGGTTCCTCCTAATGAACAAGGTAAAATAGTATCTATTATATACTAATACGACCTTATAATGTCCTATCACTTTGTATTATTGTTCCGTGTTATATAAGGAATAAAGATTTTATGATAGACTAGCTGTGCCCGCGGCTCCGCCCGCTACCCCTATATTTAAGGGTTGAATTTTTATAGCCTTAAACCTGGCCGGGGGTCTTCTCGACAGATTAGTCAAGTTTGCATCAAAATCCGTTAAGCCATTTTTACGTGATGCGC
>DWNR01000502.1:0-19369 GCA_018250455.1 Polygonus leo | reverse complement strand
AAAAAACACCCCTTTAAAAATTTTATAAATGAAAAAAAACAAAGAGATTTTTTTTTAGCGCGCAGTTCCCCCCCCCCCCCCCCCCATCGTCACTCAGACGTATTCAATTCAATCATCAATTGTTGAGGTGTGCTATGAGTGTTAAATGTGCATAATTTTATATCATATTTGGTTACTTTGTCTTGTGACTATCTTATTCTAATTACAGGATAAAAATGTTAAACATACTCCGAACCAACAGTTCCAACATTATACGTTCCATAAATTCGTTCACGCCACTCTACAACTCGCTCTTATGGCATGCCTTTCAAGTTCCAAACACTCCAAGACTCAAAAAGGGGTGTAAGTGCATTATGTTCTTAAAAAGCTTTATGTGAAATTTCTTATACGCAGAGGCAAATTCAATGTGTAGTGTAGAGTAATGGGTGTACTAGAGCGTTGAATGTGCCAGTTTCTGAGTGTTTTTTATGTTTTACTTCTGCCAGACGTCCCGCGTCCAGTCTTTTAAATGGTTTCCAAACCAAATGTGTAAACGGAATGCTATTGTGCCTGAAAATTGTATACTTAGAGATCAATGACTATGTGTTAGATGGGACCATATAAGTTAAATAATAATATTTTTAGGGTCCCTTGCTTAGAGAGTGCTGGAGACTATATCTGCGCTGTTCGTCCTTCCATCTGTCACGAGGTTATATCTCTTGAACTCCAATATATAGAATATAGGTGTCATACACAAATATTCAAATACATTTTATTACATTTAAATATACTGTGGTACAACGCCATCTGTTGAAGAATAACGCATAAACTAACAACTGAACTGTGTCAAATATGAGGTACGAAATCTTGTATGTGCGTATCCAATTTACACTTGACCAAATCTTACATATATCCGCTCATAACACAAGTAAGACATGCTAAAAACGAGTTGCGTTGGCAACACACACCAAACGTTCCTTCCCTTCCATTATACCTTTGGACATCAACTTAAATCTAACATTGATAATAACATAAAATTCAGATTCAAACAGTTAAACATGTCATTGTTACGCTGTAAAAGTTAAATGTATGCATTAAGCATGTAGCATGTAGTTCTCATAATCTTTTTTAATAATTTTGCAATGATTCTCAAGCAATATTTAATGAAATGCAGCTGAAATTGCAAGTGTACTGAAGTCTATTCAGTTCTGTTCTGAAGTTACGACAGTATTTTTTCTTTCTCTGTTTACTATTGTTTAACTGCGAAGAATGGTCGAATAGATATTATTTTGAAAATTCAACTGCATACACAGTAAATGCGACACAATAACATGTCTAACTATTCGAATCTGAGGAAAGAATACCTATATACACATCTGGCAACACTGAGCTGGATGGCAACATCGAACAAAGCTGGCAACATCTGGCGAACGCTTAACCAGTTATTTTAAACCGTAAACTGCACATAATAGTAAATAATTTGAAAATGGCAGAGAATGTAGATGATATTTACAGCAAAAATAACTTTAAATGAACATGTGTTAATTTAATAAACATAATAATACTTTTTTTTCACTGGCATGTCATATGGCGCAATGAATTCTAGTATTGATTTCTATCAGAAATAGATAGGTACACTTGCTTTGCTGTGAAAGAATGTGTGAGTAAACCTCATCATATCAAAAAATCTTCAATGTTAGAGAAATGCACCATTTAGCAAATGACCAGCTCTGCAAAGACCTGTTTTACAGGACAGTACAATAATGTGTCATGATGATTTGAATTGGAAACACGTCTCATTACAACAGGCTTCTTACAGCAATGTGACAAAGTATACAGTCAAAAGCATAAAAAAATCTGTCATATGACTCAAACATGAATAACTCTCATCACCATTAACAAATCATTCTATTATTGCAGCTTACATCCGTGCCTCGTTCAAGCCTCTAGACATTAGGTCTAATTCTCCTTGGTGTCCTTGTGGCCGTCCCCGGAGTCCAGCTGCTTGAGAAGCCTGAACAGCGCCGCGGCCTCTCTGATCCTGTTGAACTCCACGCAGAAGGCTTCCACTTCGATGAACAGCTCCTGGAATAAAAATAATTTATAAGAAATAAAAATAATTTACAGTCATAGAGACTGCTGATAGAAGTGAAAACTTATAATTAAAACCACCACAGTCCCTATCCCTCAAATGACAATATGGTAAAGTGGTCAACACAAGTTAACAATGTTGTTTATTGCTTAATGCTTGACGCCGTATAGCGATTTTTTCTATCAGTGACTACTTGCGTGCTGAACTGTACTATGCGATACGCCGCATCGATGCGTGAAAGAGAGAGCGCGAGGGTGAGGTGAATCATGAAGACAAGGCTCTTGATTACTATGAGTATGTGCTCAGGGACCCTGCAATATGTATAACAAAATGCCCATGTTATATTGATCCGTGGGGGCCTCTCCTTTGTTCGGTAGAACATAAACTATATAAATATACTGTCGCTGTGCATATAAATAATATAAAAATATTTATGATAAAATAAAATTATGTTTATTTATAAATATAAAGCTTATTAAAGATTCACATGATAATAAATTGATATTTAAAGCGACAATAGACACTTATGAAATAGCAAAAAGCAGCAACTTCTATCATATATATTCTTTTATTTATGTTTAATACTATTTTTGTAGAAATAGGTCAACTATACTGATGCAAGTATAATAATAAACTTAAGTTTGTGTATGCGTACTAATGTGAATGTGTGTGCGTGCCTGTTTGTATACACATACGTGTGCGCCTGTGTGGTATGTATGTGTGTTCATGGTGTAACCGTGTTTTTAATTTATTACCGTTATTAAATTAGTTTAATCAATTTTATTTTACTTTAATCAATGTTTATCAATGTTTATGTAATCAATGTTTAATCAAATTAATAGGTGTTTACATCAATGTATATTGCATTTTAGGAATTTATGTGACCATAGATATTTCCAGAAAGTAAGTAGGTTACGAGTTACTTTATTTTGAAAATACAACAATGTATACATATTGGTACCCATGACTGTATCCATGAAATTATTTTTTAGCTTTTAGTACATTTATCTGCAATATAAAACCGTTTAACTTAATTTTTTTTAACTTTTTTTTTTTAATTTTGTTTTTGTAAAATAACACCTTATACACTCATAGTGTGTGTGAGTAGTGTGGGGCACTAGGATTCCTTGTGTCGTGGTGCCATGGACACACAAGACGCATGCACAAACACCCAGACCCAGAACAGAAATCTAAATTCGACGCGCCATGCGGGTCGTCAGTATGTATGTATGTATGTGTGTTCATGTTGTGTCCGTGTAAGTGTTTGCATGCGTGTGTGCATGCATATGCGTCTGTACACAAGCCAACCTTGACATTGATGATCTTGTTCCGTATGAGCGACTGCAGGAAGACGCACACGAGGCGCACGAGCCGGTTCTGCATGTAGCGGTCGTGGATCGTCTCGCACGTGGAGATGCAGTTCGATATGTACAGGTGGACGAACTCCTCGGGCAGGTCCACTGATGTCGTTAGTCTGGAAGGGGATTTTTATATTAAGATGGATATGCTACTGATATAGTATCACAAAGGCTATTCCTATGGAGCCTGTAACAATCGGCGAATTGTGGGAATCATACACAGTCCCGGGTGTAGAACATATTTTGTGAAAGCAGTTAGATGAATCCAAGCTCACCTTTTGACGGTTTCCATGGAATGCTGACGAGCATGCTGCATTTGATCAGTTATATGATCGTCCATAAGAAGAACCGTAGCCGTAGCAAAGAAGAATTGGCTACCAATGTTGTTCTTGACCCTAGGAGTCCCATTTAGACAAAAGGGCCCCCCATTTGTCTAAATGTAAATAAGTTCAAGCTTATCGGTCGAAAGGTTCCATTTTCTTAAATCTGGTTTTACTCCACTAAGTCTAGCACCAAGGAAGAAGAAACTTGTCTAAGTCTAGGTGTAAATAAGTCCAAATTCTTGAACTTTTGGAACGTGGAGGGCTCGATTAGTCTTAAATCCGGCTATTCTCCACCAGGTATGACAGGGTAGAAAGGACCCATTTGTCTTATAAGTCCTCAAGTCCAAGCTCACCTGTTGACGACCTCCATGGAATGCAAAGACATCTCCATATTGACGAGCACGCTGAAGTACTCCGTGATGTGCTGCGAGTTGATCAGCTTCAGCAGCACCGATATCGCCACCATCGGGTTGTTCTCCACCAGGTCTGGCAGCTGTGGAGAAGAAAATATATGTAAGAAACAGGTAGAAAATGCATTTTTCTTTTGAATAAATTTTCGTTAGTAAGTGTAGCTGACATCCACGTTTCTCCGAGCCCGAACACAAGAATTGCTTGTTAGCATGCAGTCCACGTCATTTTATAAGTGGTCACTCTGGCCTGGCTCTTTTCTGACTTTTTGTAGCAAGCAAACAAACATGCAGCCCACCTGATGGTAAGTAGTCACAACCGTCTATGGACATTAGTAATCATCCACAAGTACGATTGAATCGTACTTGAGGTTGATCACAGATGCATTCGGACTAAGGCGGCCACTTCCCTCTCGAACAGAAATAAAAAATTGCTTTGCAGAGAATAATCAGGGCATCGGTGGGACCTTCCCATTCAATCTACGAATTCTTCCAGATAACTTCTTCTATTATGGTATCTGGCATCTTATTACTCTCACCTGGTAGCGCGAGACGTCAATCTCGTACACGATGTTGGGGTCCTGGTCGAGCAGCGCCAGCAGCCGCTGCTGGTGCGGCACGCTCAGCGTGGCCTTCCGCGCCAACTGAGTAAATTCTTTGGCTTCTGCCACTGTGCTCGCCTACCTCTCTTCTGGCTTCTTGTAGCAAAGAAACATGCAGTTCACCTTATGGTAAGTGGTCACGACCGTACCCATGGACATAAATAATCATACTAAAGTAAGATTGAATCGTATTTGAAGATGAAAACGCAACACTGTGTTACCCCTATTGAGGTCTGGGATGTTCGTCTAGTGTGAGTATACTTTCACGCTCTCCGAATCGAAACACAGGAATTGCTTCACGAAGGATTATGAGGTTGGCATTGGTACCTCTTTGGTCGAACGACTTCTTCCGCCTGGTTTCATCTCTTCTGGTTATCATTGTTAATTACCTGGTAGGGCGTGACGTCAATCTCGTACACGATGTTGGGGTCCTGGTCGAGCAGCGCCAGCAGCCGCTGCTGGTGCGGCACACTCAGCGCGCCCTTCAGCGCCAACTGCGTCAGCTCCTTGGCCTCCGCCACCACGCTGGCCTGACTCTCTTCTGGCTTCTTCTCCTCTGGCTTGTCCTTCTTCTCTTCCTGGAAAACGGTTATTAGTTAACATGTTTTTTGGATGTATTAAGCGGGTGCTACTACTGCAACGATTTTTTATAGCATTTGCACAAGCTCAAGATATAGTATAGAAGTAACAAAACCTCAGAAAGGATTGAAGTCGAAGGTATATTGCTACTCTTGAAGACTATGATAGTTTATAAGGTTAGTAGCATCTTGAAACACAAATTGCTAATAAACAACTACTGCAAGACGTAGTAGGATATTGTACTGTTCCTGGTGAAGTGTACACAAATACTTAACAGTTTCTGAAAATCAAGTTTTTTTGAAGAACTAGAGGAGAGTCTGGAATTTCATGCCCAATCCCTCCGTATGGTCTTTCTAGCCATAACTTATTTTCAACAATAAAACAGCCATTCAGTTTACCAAATCAAACAAATACTAACCGCTTTCGCCTTATGCTGTTGAGGTGGTCGCCGCTCCACCTTCTCTGGGGGTTTCAGTCCAATCAGACCCTCGTACTCCGTGTCGTACAGTGGAATGTAAGCGCCTTTGTTGGCCAGGTTCTTCCAGACACCCTGTAAAATAACTTTTTGATTATTATTATTTATTTCGTGGATTTATTTTTCAAAACAAAAACCAAAGTGTAATTAAACTTAAATAGAAATTATGAACCTTTTCAAATTATCATAATATTTTACAGGAAAATAAAATAATTCGATTATACTTTTTTATGAGAAAAAAAAGACGGGAAGAGTAGTGAAGATGAAAGGATTTTAAGCAAGATGTGTAAAGAAAAAAAGTAAGAATTATATTGAATGAGATAAATCACTTTTCATTAATCATATTAATGGAATGAACTAATATACATAGATTGTACACGCATCCTTGGAAAACGCCGTATTATAAAGACAAATATAACCATTTTTTTTACTTTTTACTGGCAAAAAATAAATCTAAATGATATTAATTAAATTTAAATATGGTTTATGTTTTTTTAGTTCCTCCATGGAAATTAGATGGAAGGGAGTTTCCGCTTGGCTCAGCATAAAGGGCAGCGAAGGGATCATGCGGTAGAGGTGCATCTTGCTCTTTCATTTGTATTAAATAACTTACATCATTAGCGAACGCAATCTCCGCGGGGTCCAGCATGAAGGGCGGCGGGGGGATCGGCCCCGCGGCCTTGAGAGTACGATGGAGGGGCGTGTAGTCATTTGCCATGAGAGCTTCCAGCAACTCCTTCATTGCCATGCGGTTGGGCGGACTCCTGGGAATTAATAGCTTACATCAATTTGTGTCATCATAATAGGGTTGTCCAAGATTAATAGATCTGATCAGTGATATATTCTAATAATCAATGAACACTATACTTACACATGAGCCGATCATCTTAATCCTCAAAGGGGTAGCAACGCATGTGTTGTCAAACTCAGGTACAATTCGATTATACTTATAAAAATTCACCCATTGACGTGCACTTGCTTTGCTAACTTCTTCATTGCCAGAAGATACCAACGCCATCCTCGTAATCCACCGTGATGCAGTTTTTGTGTTTCTTAGTCCTAAATCAGGAATACCTTTGTCCCTAGGTAGCCCTGTATGCATCTGTTCAATTTAATAACACTTGGATTGATGACAAATGTTCATGACCAGCAGTGAACACTTACCATCAGATGGACTGCATGCTCGTTTGCTACGTATATACAAAAACTCTCTTCACGTATACTGCTCTACAATTATTTATCATTCTTTTATTACCTCCTCCTGAGGTATTCCCAGAGCCCTATAAAATGGGTTTCGTCAAAAGAGGAGAAAAAAGAATGTCCTTTCGACGCCGGCGATGCATTGGTGACTACTCTGGTGTTGCTGATATCCCAAGTCACCCTCCCTGGTGTTGCTGATATCACAAGTCTCCTTTTCACTAGGTTTAAGTAAAAAAACTAATTCTTAGCACTCAAACTCACCCATCATTAATGGGCACGAGCGCAGACACAGTGTGCAGAGCGTTAGCGCTGAGGTCCGCGGTGCGCTCCGCGACCAGCGCTTGCAGCGACGAGTAGTCGAACTCCAGCTCCTTGGCCGACACCTCCGTCAGCATCACTTGCTTCGCTGACTTCTTCAATACCTGTGCAGTTCGATTTGTCAATGGTTAATCGAATAATAGTATTTTCATGTATGATCTTCATTTATTTCTTTCGATTTAGATTAGATGGTGCAGTAGCTCCATTTGTAAATTACAATGGACTACTACAAATCTTCATCATTAGTGTTCCATAACTTACAGATGTAAATGGGTACCTATGACTAAGGCTCTACTGTTCTTCAGACCGTCCATTTGTCACAGGACTGTATCTATTGAACCGTAATAGATTGTCATGATCATACCTTAAATAATACCTTATACACTCATAGCCCCACACTAGGTCGTTACCTTAGGACACACACAAGACGTATGCACAAACACCTAGACAAAGAAAAGAAATCCAAATTCATTAATTTTTCTATCTGGCGGGAATCTAACCCGGGACCCTCTGCGCGGCAAACCGGTATAGTAACCGCTGCACCTTATTTAGACCCTTGAATTTCCTAGACAATAAGAAATGAGTAAACACTTGTAATTTATAAGAGAAATCTGAACAGTATATTATAGATTTATGTTCTGAGTCTGTGAATTTGAGTATTCATTTATATGTTGCATCTGTCACATTGTCCTGACATTGCTAACACCAACTGTGGATATGTGAGTTTTAATGAAGTGGTGAAAAACTTAAATCTACTAACAGCCTAATTTAAATGGTGGTCCACTCACATCTTTAACATTAGCAGCCAGGAAGCCATGCAGCTGGCCGATAAAGTGCCTTTCCTGCGGCGCCAGTGGCTGCAGACCCGGCTTGCCCTCCAACAGATGAAGGTACAGCGAGCTGAACGGGTTGTCTCCCTTGTATATATCGTGGATCAGCGCCAGCGCTACCACTCGCTGTCCAGGGAGCGTCAGGTCCGCGCTGGTTACGAGGGACGAAAGGAGGAGGCATACTGTAATTGTAAAGTAAGGCCATTAATGGGCATAGGTTATTCAGATGGCAGAACAAAAAGGCGCGAAAAGAGCTCTCCTCCAAAGCCGGCGATGTATTGGCGGTCCCCCTGATGCTGCAAATGTCCATAGGCGACGGTGACTACTTACCCTCAGGGAGCCCGTCTGCCTTATTGCTAGGTTTAGATAAAATAAAGAACTCTTAGTCAACTATGCAACAATTAAATCATAATTAGGGTTGTTTACAAATGTCCAATATAGACTGGTTTATCAAGGGTCAGGACCCTCTTTAGCTATTCTGGAGCCCTTGGGTACACAATAATTTTAGGCCCATTAGAAATGAATTACTAAAAACTTGATTATTCCATTTATTTGTTGTTGGTTATTATACTTAAGAATAGAAAAACAAGCTTTTTGTAAGTGGTAATTCAGAGCCCTCCTAATGATGGGGCCCTTAGCATAGGCCCCACTTGACCTCATGGTAAAGACAATATAGTCAATGGGATTGTATATTTAGGAGGTAACCAGGTGGCTGTAACTCGTGTACTTTGATCAGGGAAGTACCACCATCAGTCTCATACTAATCCATATTATATGGAATCTCGGAAACTGAAGTTGTATTTCAGTTCCTGAGAGGTGTGGTTCATGACTACACTTGTCTTGTACAAAAGGAGAACATCTTAATTCTCAGGAAAAGCTATACATCTGTTGTTAATATCAAGTACAGTTCATACATATTTAGAATAGATTATGAATGTTATAGGATTGATAGAACTAAGTTAATAAAATTTAAATCTAGTCAACAAAAAACATGAAAGCTTACAATTAAAATGTTCAGATTTTGGAAATCTCTTCTGCACTTGAGCACATATTGACTCAAGGCTCTGTGAGTCAATGGTTTGCTCCGAAAATAAGCTGAAACAAAATTCACCAATGATGTTGAAATTTTAACTTAGTCGTAAATTTTTCACCTTGTTTTTATGACTTAACAGATTGTGACGATTTGTTATACATGTAGATGCAGTAAGCCTGCAATTCTTAACCTTATATAGTCCACAGGGTCTGTGGACTAAATAAGGAAACAGATAGGAGATAAATAGATAGAATAGATAAGTACCCATAAAAATTAAAATACTGTTAATTTTGTTTGAACTTTTCAATTTTACTTAATTTATTGTCATTACTATTATTACATAATTTATAATAATGTTGTATTGCATGTCGTCGTCACTAGTAATTGTACTGGCGCCTAGAATGATAAATCATAATATGTTTAATGTTGAACAATGTAATGGTGTACAGTGCGTTAGTGACCTTAAATAAATAAATAAATAAATAAATAAATACTGTATTAATGGCAGTTGGAGCTGTTTTTTACAACTAAATTATTAATGTTTTGGTTCATATTATTCATCATCACAACTCATTATTCTCTGCTGGACACGGATCTCCTCTCACAATGAGAAGGATTTAGGCCACAGTCCAACACACTGGGCAAGTGTGAATTTGTAGACTTTACACACCTTGGGATTTTTTACTATCTCTTGGGCATGCAGGTTTCCTCACGATGTTTCCTTCACCAAAAAGCGAATGATAATTTAAATTTAAATATGCACATAATTTGGGATATGAGAGGTGCATGCTGGGATTCAAACCCATACCCCCCGGGTGAAAGGTTGGATTCTCAACCACTGTTATATCAAATCGGAATCCAATTGTCACCTGTTTCTGCATTTGTTTTTGATATATGGACGGTGCTCACTTAACTGGTACGAGGCTGGCTGGATTTTATTTATTGATTAAAAAATCCCTAGATAAGATGAAGGTCTCCAATACACATACTCAGGGTCCCCATGGTTCGCAGACTACAGGTTGAGAAACACTGCAGTAAGCAATACTGATATCAAGATCTACAAAACTTCTTTTTAATTTTCCATTTTTTTGATTGTTTTTGGATTCTACCAAGAAAAAACATGATACCAAAGGTTCTATAGGGTATATAGAATAAATATAATTAGTAATTTGTGTTTATACATATAGGTACCACTATCCATACATGTTTCACTCATAATCAGTGCAGTTTGACTATAAGAGAGCAGGTAAACTCATAAACTTGTATGAATATTCTTGTGAAGCAATTATCAACATTCTAGAAATCTAAGAATAAATTTCTTAGAATATAATCCTAAGAATAAATCAAGTTCTGTTAGAAAATTCCTCACAATCTAAAGAGTCAACAATAACCTCCATAATGTAATTCTAATTTATAACGATCCGCTTGTTGTGTGCAATTTAAATCTATAGATATTTACGTATAGCGGACTTGTGACGCTTAATGTTTGCTGACTTTGTTGCATTTCATTTGAATTTTTTAAATTGAATTTGGATGGTCATTGGTTCCAAGAACAACTTATAAATAACAACAAAAGGCCTCTTTGCCACTTTCTATATATAAAAAGCCAGCAGATTTTCTATTAATTCAACATTTCGGTAACAACATAAAGGAAGTTATTGATTATATTAGACTCAAAGATAGTTCATAAGTAATTTGAATTATACTACGACTCACTCTAGTATATATTTGCTGTTCTCATTTATCAATTGTTGGGACATTTTTACACTGGTTTCATTAATATTTTAGGTGAAAACAACGTTTAAAAATTGCTGAAAATGCTCAGCTGTCTGTAGTAAATAGCAAATGTCAAAACATATAATAAATGACAGCGGTCAATACTTTACAATGGCATTCATTGTTTAGCATTGTTTTTTTTATTTCATCGTCTTAAGTATTTAAAATGTACAGCCAACATGTGATTATAACGTTTTAAATATTTGTATTTTAAAGAGAGAAAAGCAATATTGGATTGAATTTTAATAAAAACCAAAACTTTAAGTCTCTTCATTGTTAAATTATCATCATAAATCACAACCTTGTATGTAGTGCTTATTTTATAATCATGTAGCGGTAGCAAATTAAGTTAACGAGCATATCAACTGATATTGATAGGAAGAGGCAGAGTTGAGAAGAGAGTAGTGTGATATAATAATATAGCGGTTACTTACCACGGGTATTTGTAATCCACTCCAAATACGATTAAATTGTAATCGAGGTGAATCACACATGTGTTGCTATCCCTGAGTACTAACGATTATAGCCGGCAACCACAACTCCCTGAAACCAAAACACAATTGTTTCAGGGAGCATTATGAGTGAGAGTTACGGTGGTACTTCCCCGGTTGAACTTGCAAAACAGATACGGATCCATATTAAGTCAGTAACATAATAAACTGCCGTTTTATAAATATCTGAAGCGTTTAAGTTTTTTTCCGATGATCCTGTATTTCCTACAATTTATTGTAAATAGCACTAATAAATTATGTTCAAAAATCGAATAAGAACTTTATTGATCTAACGGATCCCTTTTTGTGCAAGTCCAACTCACACTATTGTTTTGTTGCCACCCCAACTTACCCTTCTTCTACAGATCAAATATCATTGAGCCCAAAATGCTAAATTTTTCATTTAACACTATAGTTTTTGTCATTTATTATTCGTTAAGTATTCAATTTAATTTACAATATTAGTATTGTTCGAATGACTTATGACGTATTCGTATAATGAGCCTCTAGTTTAGATATACTAGTTAAGTAACGATGGGTGATATTAATTTACCATTGGACAAAAGTCCAGTTATGTGAATCTTGATATCCCTGGGAATCAGGCGCGGTCGCAGACTCAAATTTTGGGGGGGGGGGTCATACTAAATTATGGGGGGGTCACAACACAAAAATACTGCGTATAATAATATGAATGACATCATAAAACAAATGGAAGTCTTTTTTGTATTGCCAAAACAAGTAATAATATTTTCTGGTATTCATTTTTTTATATCTGGTATTCAATCTTCGTAAATTGACCATTTTTAAAAGGTTTTGCAATTTGACAGTAAGAATTTTGGGGGGGGTCATGACCCCTGTGACCCCCCCCTTAAAACCGCGCCTGCTGGGAATACAAATTGTAAGATTTATTTTGAGAGTTCCGTATTTGCGATGTATTTGTAGCTTACTTTTTGAGGTGTAAAAGGTTGACACTTGAAATTTTCATAATATAACTATGAAATAGATCCTGTGACAATAGTAAGGTATATTTCAAAAATATATTTTCAAACAACACTTTCACAAGGAACCCTTCAAGGAAGGAACGTGTGAGAGTGCGATTTGAACCCGGATCTTCAGTGCTAAAAGTTACCACTGACAACTTTAATTAACTAAGAAACTTAATCTTTCTCAATGATAACATTGTTACTTGGTATTACAAATAGCAAGGATTCGTTTAATACGTGTCTTTAGTAAAGGTATTTCGTAAGCGACGAATAAAGTACCGTTAAGAGTAATATTTGTCATACGCTAGGTCTAACTTCTGCAATGTTATGGTATTTTACAGGTATCTTTACAGTTACTTGTGAGTCAGAATTGAGAAACGTTTTGCTAATAAATAACAGCGGTGGTAACAGAATAAGCTTATGAACAATAAAGACTAAGTATTTCAATGACTGATACTGTTATCAAGCAAATTAACGCCAACTGAGCTTATACTCAACATGACCGGCCAGAAGTGAGTTATCATCGCGCTGCTAATTGTATACGCTCACTCCTTTTATCGTGCCCATTTCTTGCGATAAGATTACGAGAGTCATATGGCGCGCCGAGCGCCATCTTGGATGCGTTTCGTAGTGTAAATATTCGTCCTTATACACAAAAATAGTAATTGTTTTAAGTAAAATAAAAGTGATGGTGTGCGTATGTGTTTATGAGGTTTTGATCCGAAATGCGAGATATCCGCTCGATGGCAGTCATGCATAATATCAGGCCACTGGAATTCATCCCGCATAGGAACAGATCGTCCTCTTGGTCTTCGTGGAGACGACAGAATGAACTCCCTAGGGAACCACGTCTGTCTCTCCAATACCAGGTAGGTATCTTATCACAGAGTACATTTGTATCTTACTTTAAAAATACGGTTAATACTAAATTTGGTTTTGGATCTTGCGTCATAACCATGTAGGTAATTTGACGTTTAGACATGCACGTATTATGATTACGTCTTATCCATATAATGAATTTTGATTTTCAGGTGGTATTTTGTGGTCCTACTTATATATTTTACTATTATATCTCATTGAAATTCGCATCTGCATTTCTATAAAGGGGATTCACTCACAAGAATTGACCGATTGCGAAAGTAAAATATAAATACCTTAAAATGAATCACATAGATTGATGATATCAAACAATAAACATACCTAATATAAGATAAATAAACCCTGATAATGTTTACGCCGCTTTTGTGACTGTGGGTAGGCACGAGTATCTTGTCGTACCAAAGCAGTGTTTCTCAATCGGTGATCTTTGACAGCACCTGAAGTCCGCGATGGTTCGCGAAGGCACTATGCACTTAACACGACGAAATTAAAAAAAATAGCATAAAACTTTTTCCTACCCTTGATTCAATATACTTATTAAAGTTTTTCATTTATTCATCTATTCCGGCGAATGAACAATAAATGTAACTATCAAATAACTATAATTACTTCATGGCAAAACTAAAATTTAGTCAGAGGTTCTCATCGCCGAAAGGTTAAGAGCCACTGTGCTAAAGGCACTTCCGGGTTCCGGTCCAAAAATGAGGATGTAGATCATGGAAAACTCACACTCTTATCTTTATTAGTTCTTAAAAGTAGGTCATTGTCTGTTTATCTTTATTTTCTGACTTTTCCGACTAACTCCAAATAGTAAACTTAATTTACGGTTCTATCTGTTTCTGAAACAGTTCGGTTGCTAGTTTTGAATGTGATTTGTGACAGAGACATGTTTTTATCACAATCTGTGTTAGGACTAGGTTTTTATTACCGAGAAAGCCAATTGTACAAGTGCGAACATCGCTATCCAAGTTTCAAATTGAGAAAAAGAAAATCTTGTCTGACTAATTACTCCGTCGTAAGTATATATTATATACATTGCTAAAACTATTATTCAAAATGTGTACCTACTTAATATATTGCATTGCAGTTGTTAACCTGCGTTAAATATTATGTTTAACAATCCGTGTAATTTTCTTTTCAACGTACAGGCTGAAATTAAATCATTTTTGCTGCTCACGAATATGCAAATAAAAATGCAAACGTGTATCTATACATATAATAAAGCTAAAGAGGGTCAAAAGTCTGTACATGGAAGATATTCGGAAAAAAATTGTCTGGGGATACTTAGAATCCATAACAGAACACTTTCCAACAGTTTTTAGATTTTTTGTCCGTTTGTCTGTTTATCTGTTTGTCTGTTTATTTGACCGCGCATCACGTGAAAATGGCTCAACGGATTTCGATGCAAACTTGACTAATCTGTCGAGAAGACCCCCGGCCAGGATTTAGGCTATAAAAAATCACCCCTAAAAAGAAGCGTAGCGGGCGGAGCCGCGGGCACAGCTAGTTAATGCTTACCTAAACGATGAAATCTTGAACATTCACTTTCATAGCATGAAGTTATCTTGAAGTAGACTAGTTAAAGTCAGCAGCGTAATTTCATTTGAGAGCACGTAGAACACGCTTCCTGGATCATTATTAAAATATCTCATTAAACCCCGGTTTCCTGGGAGACCACTTTCCCCGATCTCGTATCAATTACATGCAACTCATAGATTTTATACCTAATGGCTTGTACTCGTGTAATTATGCATATTATTATAAAATCGGCCAAGTACGAGTCGGATACATGAGTCGGATGTGCTCAGGAAGGGTTCAGTACCGTTTAACACGTCAGTTTTAAATTTATGTAGGGACTTCGCGTCATTGTGTGCTACAGAACAATATTTTTTTATTTTTTTATCGTCTTTAGGTAGAAAACGCGCATACAGTCCACCTGATGGTAAGTGGTCACTGCCGCCCATGGACATTAGTGATTCCCGAATACAATTAAATCGTACTCGAGGTTGACCCCAGATGCGTTGCTACCCTTGATGAATAAGATGTTCGCCTCGTGTGTAAGTATAGCCGTCAACCACGCCTCTCCAAACCGAAACACAAGAATTGCTTCACGGAGGATTATGAGGGATTCAAACCCCCGGCGTAAGAGATCGGATTCTTAACCACTAGACCTTTGAATGCGGAACCCTAATAAACAGTTCCGGTATTAATTACCAACCTTGCCTATTTCCATCCACACCGATGCTTTGCTACCCCTAAGGTTTAAGATATTCACATTGTGTGTAAGTATAGCCGGCAACCACGCCTCTCCAAACCTAAACACAAAAATTGCTTCACGGACGATTATGAGGGTGGCGGTGGTACCTCCCCAGTCGAACTAAACGAATTCTACCACCTGGCGAATACGGATTGAATACGGAACCCTAATAAGCAGTTCCGGTATTAATTACCAACCTCGCCTATTTCCATCCACACGGTATGCGGTTTTATGAGTTTATTTAGAACTGGGATTTAAAATATTTTACAGCTCACAAGTACTCGAGAATAGTATGAGTCTGCAATTACGACTCTTAAAATATTCTAATGGATTCTTGGGAGCAACATCTGTCTAACAATGTTGCAACCTCAGGTTGTTATGCTTAAACTTATGTCAACGTTGTTCTCTAACGCCCGGTTGCAATAACCTATCAATTCCTTACTAGTAGTTAAAATAGCTACCATTAATATGTATCTGTCATTTTTTCTGTTTTAATAAACTAAGATAGATAGCTCAATCCTATTAATAACATTGATCTGTCTGTCAAAATTGACAATGGACACTTTTAACTTCTAAAAAGGGATAGTTTCTATAAAAGGATAGGTAGCTTATTGAAACCGAGCAAAAGTAGATTTAGATCTTGTTATCGTGTTGTGATGATTATAAGTACTTTTTGAGGTATGTCACCCTGCTTTTGCATGCTATAAAATAACTAAATATAGTATGTTTCATATGATACTTAAATATAATTAAGTATCTGAATATGCGCAAAAAATGACAAATGTTGAAAAATGTCAAACTTCTGACTTTCTTGTACATAAAATGATGCAACGATTTCGTAAGACAATATGTGCTTATTTTTGACCATCTACATACACATTCGCTGTCCGTAAATTTTAAAACAATATAATATTTTAAAATTAAAAAAATACAATTCATTAAAAGAATACTGTACTTCCTTTTTTAAAAACTCAATGTCTTTTCCCTTTCTTGAATTGGGTAGATATCCAATGTTTCTCATTCCTCTATTTTAATCTTTAAGGAATGTAACTGTACATTCACATTCAAATACTATAATGTGTCTGAAAAGTTCGTGAAAGTTTGGAGCAGACGTGAATCGGAAAGATCTGTCTACCTATCTTAAAAAGATAGATAAGTTCTGTCGTTTATACTTTATGCTAGAGTCTTATCTGTAATTAGGTACTTAACAATAAAGGTCTATTTTTGCCATCTATCATGCCCATGATTTTAAAATATCTCAATTTTTTTAATATAGGGATGTTCCTAAAATAGTATTCATATTATTAACCTATAAAATTAGTGGTTGTTAACATTTCATCAATATTTTTGAGTGTGTGATATTCAATATCATCATACATTTCTTATCGACTTTTAAGATTGTTTTCGATTTAATCGGCATTTTTAATGCTCAAAACATTATCTATGTTTATATCAGTTAAAATGGAAGTAAAATAATTGAAATCTTTCTAAAGTTATGACTGTATATTACACACACTTTCTACACTCCGCGCCCCATACGAGGATTACCTATGTCGTGGTTGCGTGTATGCGTGTGTATGGACACACACAAGACGAATGCACAAACACCCAGACCCAGAACAGATATTCAAATTCATCATTTAAATTTCTGTCTGGCCGGGAATTGAACCCGGGTCAAAATTAAAAATCAATATAGCATTACAAAAATTGAATTTTTTGAAATTGTTATTGTTGCAAAATGCAAAATGAAATACTTGAAGCTAAATCCAAACGTTTTATTTACTTACCACACGAGTGCCAAGACGTTGTATCTCGCAGCTACATCATAAAATACGTATACCGGGAGCCTTTCAGCCTCTCGGAGATCGAGGGACGTATCGCTACTGTCAGCTACCCTGACTTTTACTTCTAAATCTGTTTGCTAAAATGCCCGTTTTGTATCAACATAAGGTATATTCTATAGGTTTTTACCTACCCCGTCCGGTGTGTTGTCTGAACTTTAATTTGTTTAATTCGGAGTAAGTAATTATCTACATGCATATGTTTTTATCCCAGATCTGGGCTCAAAACCAGTAGCAGAAGCTAGTCTAATAAATAAATTTGTAAGTAAACAGAGTGGAAAAATGTGTTTGGTTTATAAATGTATAGGCGTAGTCGTCGGATTTATACGGCAGTCGGTTTCCTTCAGCCGCTACGTAAATCATTTTCACATAGGAGATTTGAACGCCTGTTAGCTTGTACAGCTCTGTATACTTGCGGATAAAAAAACTATACTCGTTGGTTTTACGCTTCAATTAAAATATTCAATTTATTGATTAACCTTATTTATAAACAGACTACTATATTTATTTAAAACAAATAAACTGTGAAGATTATGGTCTTACATTTTTCTCTAAATAACTCATAACCATTTAAAAACAACCAAGGAAAATTAATAGATTATTTTAATGTATGGCAAAGTGGCCAAGAGATGGTTAAGAGACGTCATCACCGTGAAAGCTAACAAATATAAACTCTACGTTTAAATTATTTCAGTGACACTTTTACAAGATATTGTAATTGTTCTGGTCACTTGCGGACGGGACACATTGTGTAAGTTACCAGCAACATGTGTTTCGCTCCGAAACAGAGCATCACCATCATCATCAAGTTGACTCCATGTCTATTCTTGACTAAATAGTTTTTTTTAATATTTATGTATAAAAAGTGAAACTTGTCAATAAAAAATAATTAAAAGACATTAATTAATTATTATTAATTATATTTATTAACTGTTTTTAAAATGACATTTTTTTGTTTCAGGTAAGTTACACAATGGCGACACTTCGCTACGCAAACGGAGTTTCACGATATCTGTTATTGAGATAAGTACCTATCTTGTTAGGAAATATTGTTAAGTTCGAAAAAACACATAGCAAAAATTTACATTAACATACACAAAACATATTAAATAGAAGTCGTTATGTTTCCGTTTTGCATAAACTACAATTTAATATAAATAACACTAAAATCTACGAGATTTTACCAACGCGTAATTACAGCTTGTACTATAAATTGTCCGTGAGTGTACGAGAACGCGAGCCGTTCTTATTTGCCAATTTAGCGTCTGTTTCGCTAGAAAACTCTAGACGATTTGCTTTGCTGCCTGGAAGGTCGTACATCAAGACCGGGAATTGCGTTAGGGCAATTCTATTTCCCTCCAAAACAGATTCCCTTCGAATCGTTACTCTCAACGCTGAAAGAATATACTACTGTGAAATATCCACAAACAAAAAGATTTAGGTGGTAGAACTCATGTACGAGGGGTGATCAAAAAGTAGTGAGAAACGATACTAAATACGATGGATATGTACATAAAAAAAACTCATTTCTCTACGTAGTTTCCTAACAAGCTAATACATTTAGTCCATCTTTTTTCTAAACATAGAATTCCCTTAGAAAAAAATTCTTCATCGCAACCTTCGAAAAACTCCGCTACGGCGGACATCACGTCGCTATTCTCGTCAAATTTCGTACCCCGGAGGTGTTCCTTGAGTCGAGGAAAGAGAAAGAAGTCACTGGGGGCCAGGTCTGGCGAATAGGGGGGGTGTTCCTACAGTTCGAAGTCTGTTTCTTTAATGGCAGCCATGGCAACTGCAGACTTGTGAGCCGGCGTGTTGTCTTGATGAAACAAAACTCCAGTTCGCAGTTTGCCGCGTCTTTTCTCCTTAATTGCGTCCCGTAATCTTCTTATTTGTTCTGCATAGTAGGAGCCCGTAATAGTGGCTCCCTTCTCCAAGTAGTCAAC
>DWNR01000501.1:0-19399 GCA_018250455.1 Polygonus leo | reverse complement strand
ATTCCTACGGGAAATTCAGTAATATTTTATATGGCAGAACAACGTTTGCCGGGTCAGCTAGTAATATATAAAAATATAACAATTATATATAAGGATCATATATATGGAGAAATGTTTAACATCTATTTTATTCCGATATCCTATAAAACCGATTTTCGGGATGTCACCAGGGACTCTACAGACTCTACAGAGGTATTAAATTATGAAAAAAAACCCACTCAAATCAAACATATCCAAGGATTCCTTGGTTGTTCTTGGTTGGTTTGTTTCTTGGATATCAGTTCTTAAAAGAAAATAAGATGTGTACTGTTACCGAATCAGTATGTACCTACTTTAGTATGAAGTTATGAATGAATATGTAGTACAAAAGTTAGTGAGTAAGAGCATATAAAATCTAGTTAAACACCTGCGTATTTAACAAAACCTGCACACATTGCTTCATAGACGACACGTGTACGTAGGTACTGTCTATCGATTGAAAGCGACCACCCAGTTTCTCCCGAGAATCCCAGGAAATCGCGTCCAATATCCACTGTAAGGGCGCAAGAGGAAAAAAATTGAGCCGCGATGCCAGCGCCGCTGCACTGTCGCGACTGCTCGCTGATTAATGAAACCTCTGCTCACTCAACTGTAAACAACCTTATGTACGCACCCTCACAACAAACAAAATACAACCTTAAAGTCAACAAAATAGAGCTCAAACTCTGTTGCAGTTGCACCACGATGTGGCGTTTGCTTTCGGTGACATCGAGAATACCAAACGTTTCCCCTCAACGCTGTAACGTTTGACGTTTTTGCGCGACATACGTATGTATAAAATGGCAAAATATGGAATTATTAGCTTTTGCTATTTCGACGGAGTAGCGACGTATCGATAATATTTTACGTGACGTACATTTTTTATAAAAGTTATTGAAATACACCACGCTGGTATATATAGCTGGTATATATAAAGAATTATGTTTTGTATTAACCGATGTAGGTAACAAGTACTTAATAAGTAGGCTAGACAGTAGATAAAATCATGTCTTTATCAGATAAAGACTACTAGCAAAAAAGGATGTAGCAATCTGAAGAAGGCTCAACGTCTATTAACTGTGTGATTTGATATTATACAGACTGCCGCTGTATTATTCTAATGACATAATACCCAATAGTTTCCAGTTTACTACATTAAAATTGCTTGCACACTACTTTTGCACACTATTAGGAGTATCTTATTTGTGGTTGAATAATAATTCATATACATATATTTAACAGAGATTTTTCAATTAATTATCATAATTATAAATTATCCAATACAGAATAATTAGCCGACTCTAAGTCTTCGTTCACATTCACATTATTGTCTATGTATGTATCAAAAATTTTGTACAACAAGATTAGTGAATAATTAAATTTACATATCTAACAAATGTTCGCAACGATACAAACGTGTACAAAACTCTACAAGAAATAAATGATTTCATTTGTAAAGTCATCACAGGTTAAAATTCTTCCAGAAAGTTAAATATTTGATACATTTTTATGTAACATCCATATCTATTCTTATGGATACATTTATTTCTGTATCTATCCAACTGCATTCATCGTCCTTCAATTTAGAACATAGCAGAGTTATTGCGCTGCAATTGTTTATTTGTTATTTTGTTCACAGTTAGGTATGGTTACTACTTGTTCTAATAGGTATCTATAAGAGGCAACCATCTCAGTCTTCACGGGTAGAAAGATATCTGAGATTGAGTAAAGGTGTCCATGGATTACCCCTTGTCATCAGGCAGACTACCCTTTTGCCAGTTCTATTCTACAAGAAAATATATGTATTTCGAAGATTTTTGCCATCCTTTCCAAGTTTCTAGATCGTAGACGAAGTTGTTCTGCTAGTACTAGTTTTTAATTTAGCTAAAATTTTAAGTGTTTCTGTTTTAAGTTAAGTCAGTCTATTAAGTCCCGATATATCACCTATCACTAATAAATCAGTATTAAAGAAAAGCACAGTCTCCCTTGGGTGGACTAGTTTTTGGAACATACAGCTTCCATTTTGAGAAAGTATAGTGAAATAAGTTTAACGAATCTCTTTAAAGCCCATGCATGTAGAAGAGGGAAACTACTAGTACACAAAGAATGACACGTGATAATTATGTATACCTAAGCGAACCGTGAAGGTACCGAAACCGGTTTTGTAATAAGACTTTAATTAAATTTGTCTGTTCATTTGTTTAGCGTTATTAAATTAAAAACGCGAGTAGTTCCATGGGCGTAACCTAAATAACGTCTATTGTTTCGAGTACGGACTGCGAAATTTAATTTGGTTGCAAAAAGTTATTGAACCCGCGAACAAAGGCATCGATATTTCAACGTTGAAACTTTGATTAGATGTGGAAAGTTGGAGTCAAATTGAACCCTCAAATAATATTGGGGTGACGTCACGGGAGGGGGAGAGGGGGGCACTGTCAAAGCTTTGACATACGATGACGTTTCCGTGTCAGACTGAGCGTGGCTTTCTACAGCCTGCTTTTGATGTGGTGTCGTGTTGCTTTTCATGTATAATTACAATGTACATATGTATAAAATTATATTCATAGTTTAAATGTATGTGGCAACTATGTAATATACATCGATTCTAAATCAATTTCTTGAAATAATTTAATAGGTGATTAGAAAACTATTTCAGTAGAAATCCTTGGGTTTTTTTAAAGTGAAAGAGTTTAATGACTTAGTTAAGTTAATTATCTTTTACTATGAAATTATTCTAATAAAAAATCAGTTCAATACATACAATTAAAAAGAACTTTGATAGAGTTTCCCACTACCACTAAAAACCTATTACTATTGATATTGCCCGTATAGGTAAGTAAGGCGAGAACATGAGGATAAGTAATCGATATTTCACTTTGATTAGATGTGGAAAGTTGGAGTCAAAATGAACCATCAAATAATATCGCGGGTGACGTCATGGGAGGGTTGAGGGGGCACTGTCAAAGCTTTGACATACGATGACGTTTCCATGTCAGACTGAGCGTGGCTTTGTAAAGCCTGGGTTTGATGTGGTGTCGCGTTGCTTTTCATGTATAATTGTAATATAACGTAAGAGACATTCTATCCTCGTACATAAGTTCCATTAAAATAGCTCAATAGGAACGTGATTATAAATTTATTTTTGTAGAAATCCTTGAAGTTTCTAAAAGTGATAGTTTCATGACTTGTTGATGGAACTTTGGTAGAGTCCTTTAGATTTAATATACTTTAACTGTGCAATTATTCTTATTGAGAATCCGATCATTTATATCCTCGATAATTCAACATTGAAACATGGATACTTGGAGTCAAAACTGAGCCCTCAAATAATATTGCGGGTGCTGTCACGGGTGGGGGAGAGGAGGGCACTGTCAAAGTTTTGACATACGATGACTTTTTCGTGTCTGACTGAGCGTGGCTTTGTACAGCCTGGGTTTGATGTGGTGTCGTGTTGCTTTTGATGTATAATTGTAAAATGTATATATGTATAGTGATTTTTGGTCTTTTAAACCTACCGTAAGAGTCCTTCTAAACTAATACACAAGAGTTTTATGACTTTTTAATGCAACTTTGGTAGAATTCGTTAGATTAAATATACTTTGGCTATCCATATATTCTAAGTAAAAATCAGATCGATAGGTATAATTAAAAGAACTTTGGTTACCACCACCACCCTCATATTTCGGTTTGAGAGGCGTGGTTGCCGGCTATACTTATACACCAGGCGAACATTTTAGTTCTTATCGTAGCAACACATCTGTGATTGATCATAGATGAACCATTGAAATTGAAAGAAAAGTTTGAACTCGGGTATGATTTTATAGTGCTTAGGAATGATTGATAATGTCACCAGTGACCACTTAACATCAGATGGACTGCATCATCGTTTGCTACCTTTATACGATAAAAAGAAACGCGAGTTTCATCACTACAAAACTATTACATTTTTTATTGCCTGTATTGGTAAGTGAGGTGAGAACATGAGGGTAAGTGGTCATGGATAGCTGTATTTATTTACACATATATATCGATTGATATATTTACATGCGTTGAGAGAAAAATAAATATTTGATCATATTCGATATGCTCCAATGCTCCTATAATGCCACACTTTTACACTCTGTGGCATTTTTGTACATATGTACAATTTATCCAATGTTGACTCTGAACTGTGACAAATCTCTATATACAGAACACATGGAGAACCCCGTATGCTACCTACGCATCCCATAAATTTAACGAACCCTGCCCCTGGCTGGAGGGGCGTTCGCAAAAAACGTCGGCACCCGTAACAAAGATAGGAAATGCAACCCGCCATTACACAAAATTGGCTATTCGATCCCCTCAAATAATTGGAGATTCTTCGAATTTAAATTATTTTTTAGGTACAACTTGAGTTTGTGGGGATATGTTTAATTTTGTTTGTGTGTAGAAAATAGCAAGGGACCGTCTCAAGTAGCCATGTTGCCTATTTGAGGTATACAATAATAATTTTATATTTTAGAAAAAAATTGAACTGTAGTCTACATTACTACTTTATCATTGGATAAATGAGAAATACATAAGTTCTATTTACATACATATATGATATGAGTTCATTATTAATTAGAGTCGTGGGTAGAATAAAGTGGTAACTCTATATATCCAAATGAGTTGAATGTAGGTGTAGCACATTTTAGATGAGAATATTAGAATTAACAAGATCGTTTATTGACTGTAGGTATATACCGTTTATTGTATGAGGGTCGGTTCAGCCAATGATCTGAAATCGAAGTTACTTTTCCAGATTGTCAATCCGTCGACCACAGACTAATATGATCGGTTGCTCAACTTGCTCAGCCTATCGTCCTGAACTTCAAACTGAGAAATTTCTTTATCATTTCTTTATCATTTGCAAAACTTCAACAATACATAATGGAATTACGTATTTAATATTTTCTGCACGCAAATCGTGCTTAAGGAGCTTTTTTGGGAGCTTTTTCTATAGTTCAAAGTGTAGGTATATATTTTCCTTGGATTAAATGAAAAACCTTGTCTTAGCTTAACCATGTTAGTAAAGGTTAAGAAAGAGGTCGATACGTATAAATGAAAAGAATATTAACTTTAGCTTATTTTGACTCAAGGCAGATGAAACTTTTAAGTGACTTCCGTTAATCCGATCCAAAGCAAAACAAGAAACAAATAATACGATCAAAGTCGGCTAAATAGGTTTTTCTCTCACATTATTTTGGAAACGTAACGACGTATGGTATTTTTAAGTTTCAAACGATTCTATGCTCTATGTTTGGAACTGTAGGAACCTAAATAGCGTAGCAAGGAAAGTTGGAAAATCCAAAGTTTGATTAAGGGTCTGTCGTATTGTTCATTAAACTTGGATTAAGTTTGCGTTGGATAGAACGAGCTGGCAGGCAGTTAGCGTCTCGAAAAAACAGGAGGGTAGACGAAAGTTGGGAAAAGTTTGCAGCGATAAGATTGTCTCCTCCGCGGACATTGATCTAAATAGCTTGTCTATTAAATTGAAAGCATGACGTGTTGATTAAATGGCTAGAGACACAATAAAACTGAATGAATAACATGCAACTTGAATAAGCCCGTATATATGAACGTTTTCAATGTTAAAGTGTGGTATGTATGGTGGTAGACAGCTTGTAGGCTGTCTTATAGAAGTAATATCTGTACTTCTTCTTATCTTATAAGGGTAGCAAACGAGCTTGTAGTCCACCTGATGGGAGTATGTACATGCTCGTGGATATTAGTAAGCATCGCTCAAGTACTATTTAATCGTACCTGAGGTTGACTACAGATGCGTTGCTACCTCTAAGGATTAGGTAAGCTTTTCTCGCCTTTTTCTTAAGTACCTAAAGCCGGCAATCACGCCTCTCTAAACTGAAACGCAGGAAGGGCTTCAGGTTAATTATAAGGGTGACGGTGGTACCACCCTGCTCGGACTACACGAATTCTACCGCCTTTCTTATCTACTCTCTTCTAGTTTATTATCCGTATGTAAAATATGATTTACCGGTGTTTTTACTTTGGCTCGAATCCTACCCCTCATTTTAACCATTTTTTAGTTCCATGGGTTTCTCCGTGACTATAGCAGACTGGAACACAACATAAGTTACACTTAATGCTAATCCTCAATATATCTCACTATTTATATAAACAGGTAAGAACCTACGTATATTTTAAAATATAAAACTTATTTTCCCCATCATATAGGTATCTATCGATAATTACGTTTAGTCATGGTAATTTTAGTCATGGTTTGATTGTTTTCCAGTTTTCTTAGCTTCACTACAGATGCTATACCTATAGGTATAAGACTCATACAGGTTTTAATTAAACTATTAGGTATATCATCGCAATCTATTTACTTCGTATACCTCCAACAATGTCTGGCTAAGGTACAACGCACAGTTTATAAGGCGTTTCTAGCAGCACGGTATTTTGATTAAATGAATAACATATTTTGTTGCAATTTCATTCTTGATATAGAGAATGAAATAATATTCTTCATATAAAGAATGAAATAATGTGTTATCAAAAATCAATCTAGGCCAGCAAAAGTAAAAATTGATTAGAAAAAGCTCATTATATTGCCGAAACGTTTCATAAAACCTAATCTTGGGGCATCAGACACCAGACACACGTATGTAGCTATTGATCAAACATCCATTGAACGGGTGTTCCCACCTTTTGTGCCCGCACCGGTTGGAAGCCGACGTCATGACTCAGCAGATCAGTTCATGGCCCGTGATAGACTTCAACTCATGAAGACTCTTTATCACACCTTTATGGTTCACGATATAAGGCCTAAAATCAGTTGGCAGCTACGTCCTTGCGAGCAGCACCAAATACCATTGTGATCATCTAATTCAATAAAATCACTGGACATTTTAGTTTGTTTGCTGCCGGCTCCCTTGTCGGTGATCTTAGTGTTGTATTAGCGGCTTTAGCCATGATAGGCTTTGGACGGTGACTTGTAATTGTGACTACTCTTTGTTTTGTGGTGCTTAACTAGTTTAGACGGTTGTCAGGCTATAAGTACCTGGTTTGACATGTCCGTCTTTTAGAGGATAGTGGACAAATCTGGTTTAATTTGTTTTGTATTTTGGATATGTACCCGCATCGGCAATCTTATTATTTTGTACAGCTAAACCATAATTGTAAGCTGTTGAACAAAGTCAAGAATAATTCTTTTCAGGATTTGGTTTACAAGCATATTTTATAGGTAGGAGTTGGAGCGGTGTATACTTATATAATACATAATATACTTAGATATACTAATAAAAGTATAGCTTGGAAATCACTGTATTGCTTCTGGTGAGTAGACACGATTAGTCGGCATTATCGAAAAACTGGTATAAAAATGTAGTGATGATGATGTATTTTAGTCTTTCTAAAATAGCAGGAAGGTAGTGTTTAGTCAGAAACAAAGTGTTCTATTTTTCTTCAGGTATTAGGTACATTTTGTATTACTTTGAAAATTGAATGATTGACTCCATTATGAGCAACTGAGAAATTAAAAATATGCCTACTATTGATTCACATGGACATGTCAGTTTGTTTGCTGGCGGCTCTCTTATCGGTGACCTTAGTTGTATTAGCGGCTTTAGCCATGAAAGGCTTTGGACGGTGACTTGTAATTGTGACTCTTTGTTTTGTCATGCTTAACAGGTTGTCAGGCTATAAGTACCTGGTTTGACATGTCCTTCTATTCACGGATAGTGGACAAATCTGGATAATTTCGTTTTGTGTATTGGATATCCATGGTGCATGGATAATCCTATTATTTTGGGCAAATTAAGCGACATTGGAATCTGACGAACGAAGTCGGGAATAAATCATTGGATGGCTTGGTTTACGACCATAGTCTTAAAGATATTTTTAGTCTTCTTCTTATGTTTAGTTTAGTGGATACTTTATCGTAATATAAATTTACTTATAATTATACATATTATAGCTTGGGAATTCCTGTGTCTTTCTTATGGAAGGTTGATACTTTTAGTAGGCTATGATATCAGACTTGGAAAATGTAGAGATGATGATGGATTTTAGTTTTACTGAAGTAGGTGGAAGGCCGAGGCCTTAGACATGAAAAAGTTGTTTTTATTTTTCTTTATTACATACTTTGTATCATATTATATATTTTGTATTACATCATTAAATTTAAACTAAGAAATTGAACATTTGCCTTCTATTACCAATAATATTTTTGTAATTGTTCATTAATAGTACAATAAAAAAGGTTGAACAGCTAAATACTAGTATCATAGTCATTTAAACGGCTATTCCCAACATAATTGGCTTACTTACCTAATAATTAATGTCGGGCCCTACTCAATATCATTAATTTATTCCAAATTATATCTCACTTGTCGCCCATTAAAATAACGAACGGTGTTATAATGAAAAATAAAGGAAATTGCATATTAAATATTTAAAACGCCATGTCGTAACGAACAGAGACCATGTTCATTCTGTATTATTACAGACCAGCTTCTTAATCTCTACCCGTAAGCTTGTATAACTTCTCTCTTCACCACTTACGTAAAAGCTGATAAGTTGGAACGAGATAGCTATAATTTAGTTTAGTCGCTTTAAATTTCTTCAATATAGCTCTGTCCTATTCGCACGAGTAGGGTTATAAGTGCGTGGAAGGGGGAACATAGTTGTTGCGGTTTGAAGCTTGGAGCGCTAATCTCATTGGAATATAAATTTTATACTCTTACGAATAGGGTTGAAATTACAATGCATGGATTTTATAGACTGGCCAGAACAGCAGCTCCGCCTTAAAAATGGAAGGTGGTATGTAAAAATTGATGAACATGTATAGGAGTCCTTAAAGTGACAGAGTGCGCTGGCGTGTCGGGCGGTGTATATTGTCTCAAAATGTCGCGAGAGCGAGCGCCTTATACTCCATTGTTTATTATCAAAAAGTGATAAATCAAATGACTTTGCAATAACATTGTTTTAATCCGATATCCTTAGTGACTACGTTAAACTTTGAGTTGTGTGCAAGTGGTTGGTTTGTGTGAACTTATAAACTTGTCAGTGTTTTGTAAAACTACGTGTGTTGTAGCTATATTTCATTTATTAAATCGAAGAGGATAGAGTGGAGATACGAAAAAGGTAAAACTTGCGTTATTTATAAGAAAATTTTGAACTATCCTAAATAGAGATTATTTGTCTATTAAATGACACCAATACCAAGTTTTAACAATATGATATTTTTTTTACAATAAATAAATATAGTCATATATGTAGATAGGTAGTTGTACTTTGGCTTCGGTACAAAAGTAGGTAAGACAATAACTTGAATAAATAAGAATATTATAAGATATATAATAAGGAAACCTTTCAACTCTATATCTATGTTACTACCTACTACATGTCCTATATATTTAATCCAAAGTCCAATATACATTTACGTGTGTGAATAAATAAATGTAGTAATATACTCGATATTATCATGCAAACAGTATAATTAGTGATTTCTATCAGGTATTGGTGATAACTATTATACATTCCTTTTAAAAGGTAGAGCCAATTGTAAGACCCCATAAAACAGTTAAAGTCCCCTTTTGCAGGCAAAATAAATGACGCTCCAGTTGGATGTGTGAATGGCGGCCATATTAGCGGGCGTGTTGAGCGCTAGGTGATGCGCCGACCCGACCACGCCCATCATGAGCTCCTTCCTCATGAACGGCGGGTACCAGCCGCAGCCGGACCCCAAGTTCCCCCCCTCCGAAGAGTACAGCCAGGCCGACTACATCCCGCCCGGGGAGTACTACCAGCACCAACACTTGCAATATGGCTATCAGCACCAGTATCCAGTGCAGATTGGCACTGGCTACGGCTATGGTGGCTACTACCACCCGCTGCCCCAGCACCCACCTGTCGCACCTCCGCCCAGACCGCCCGAACCCTCGCATCCATCTGACGCCGAACATGGCTACGTGTCTCCACATACCGACATTCCGCCGGGCTTCGCAGAGCTGGGCTTGCGTCTGGAGAGGCATATCGAGGAAGCCGCACCAGCTGGAAGGAAACTCCAGTCGCTGGGCAGGGAAGGGTCGCCGGTGTCGGAAATGGATGATGAGAGATTACTGCTGGACAGTCCGCCGGTCGAAGACGATGACTCATCGATATGCTCGGACAATACTGACAGGGTTATCTATCCATGGATGAAGAAGATCCACGTTGCTGGAGCGTGTAAGTAGCCTTATTTAAATAATATGTTTAAGTAATTTCATTTGTTTCAAACGAGCCTTTGAATAGAATTTTAAGAGTTTGCCTCCGACTATGTCTGGAATATGACTAGAACTATGTCTGGAAATACCTAAATAGCCTTTAGGTATTTCCAGACATAGTTCTTTATCTGCCAGACTATCAATCTAGTAGGTATTTAGAGGGCAAATAACTTATCGTTACCTTTATATATTTACTCTTTTATAAAAGTCTATTAAAATAGCATCTACCGTATCTTGTAATTTAGCTCGATACAGACAATAGGGTTAATTAAAACATAAAAATAATTGGGAAGGTTTTAATGTTTTTGCGTGAAACACCTAACTATATATACTTAAGCGTATGTATGTATTTATTTCTATGTATACAGGGTTAAAAACCAGTATATATGTGCTCGTATAATTGATCATTTAGGATTTAATGACTATTGACCAGAGTCAGCTTATAACATAAATGTCTAAAATTATAGATAAAGCGGAAAGTCAGAACTCTATGTATAATTTTAGTACCTATTTGTCTAAATACAGATTATGCAAGCGTAGAGATCTTAAGAATAAACTTAAAAAATATAATTCATATCGTCGACTGCTATAGTTACGTAACATTTGGTATAATACATTATAAATATAGGCAAAATTCTACAAAATTTGTACATAGGAATTTGTAACTAGGTGCTTAACTTCTTATGTTCATATGAACGTAGAGTATTATTTGTTTTAAAACAATATAATACGAGTATATACTTAAGACCGCAAATACACTATTAGATATTCTCTCTTAGATACATAAAATTGTTTTTGTCTAATGAATGTTTACGTCACTCTATTTGTCTAGAGCTTCATATCGATGAAACCATCTATTGTGTAATGAAACATATTTACCTGACTGAACCAGAAGCTAGGTAATCTTTTTCTAGAGTAAGTAGGTATGTCCATTTACTTGGTGTGCTCTACAGCTCAAACTGCTTGACAGATTATAACATATGATTTGTCTTAAATTCGTCTGATTTTGAGAGTGACGCTTGGAACCAAAAGTACACGAAAGAAAACAAACCAAAAGAATACTTACTTATCATAATATTATTCAATTTAATAATACTGTTGACCACTTAAATATATTATATATAATAATAGTTGATACAATTTAATAGAATATGTCCATAACTAAATAAATGTCGAACAGTACAGATTGTAGAAGGATTTTTTTCACTTTTCATTTAATTATTTTTTAACTTTTTAAATAATTTTTAAACTCGGGTTTTACTTGTTTTTATAATAATTTGTTTTATTTTATACAGTATTCGAAATTTACGAAAACAGTTCTCACGTGGATAAATTTTATTCAATAGAAATTTCTAAAGATTTTTGATATGGCTATTGCTGTTTAAAAATAGACATTGGCGTAGTACCTAAACGACCATAATTGAATTGATAAACTTTTCTTCATTTTTGAATTCAATTGCAACAACGATTAGAATAATTCAAAATAATTAATTTATACATCATATCAACAGCAACGATAGAAAAATAAGTTGTAGTCCATTTAATGCCAAATAGAAGCCATCCATTAAAATGTAGATAAAGATAATAATATTAAGCCAAGAGTCCAAGACGTAAAACTAAAAATAGAAGCACTGTGTAAATAACAGTATACGTTCAATAATTAGCCATAACTGTGTAGCAAATATTAGATATAGAGTAACTAGCAGATATCATAGTAAATAATAGTGGTACATATAAGAAGTAGTCCATTTAATACCAAACAGAAGTTTACATTTACAGAAGTTCCATTAAAATATAGATATACACAATAAATTTAGCCTAGCGTCCAGAACGTAAAACTAAAAATAAAAGCACCGAGTAAATAACAGTATACGTTCAATAATTAGCCATAACTATAGCAAATATTAGATATAGAGTAACTAGCAGATATCATAGTAAATAATGGTGGTACTGGAGCACACTCTAAACATGGGTAGCCAAGTGAATGGCCGTCATGCTTCTGTGAATTTATTACTCATACCACGAGCGTAGCCTGGTAACGAGATATGAGAATTAAAAGTAATTACGTCTTTGGTATTACTTACTTCTGGATCAATCTTGGCGCACAGCAGTGCTTAGGTTAAGTTCCGGCCTAACGTACGCAATGTTATATTACACGAAACATTTCATGGAATGGAAAATTAATGGAACTGTTATTATTGTCCGTGATATGTAAAGTCAGATACATTTTTGATAATTACGTATTAAAATACAGATGTATGTAAATCAAACTCTACATTTTACTCGAAACACCCTGAAACATGCGGCAAAATCTTAAACGGTGAAATTAAGGGACACAAAATTGATAATTTTGTACGGTAAAGTGTTAAAATTTTTATTAATATTTCTTCATCCATAAATTGAGCTAGAAACAAGCGAAGATCTCCCACCGAAAACACTAATGTAAAATCTTAAATAAAAGTTCCAAGTTGAAAATAAAAAATCTGGGCCTCTCAGAGTACTGAGATTAAATATTAAAACAATGACCAAATTCTGCCCACAATTTTATAACCGAAACCTACACACGTTTGTTTTATAATGTTCTATTTTATCCCTTAGAGGACAATTTTAAAACTCGCTTAGTGCTTATTTACGGTAAGGAACGTTTATTCAAGTACATTCATTGTTTCAAAGAATTTTATAACTTATAATGAAAGTGGTTAAAACGCAATTAAGTGTAAATATAGGTAGGCCACTTTTTGTTTATTTTTATTATTTACTCTATTAACCCATTTATCACACATTATAGGTATACTAAAATTCATCTAAATGCTCCAAAATGCATCCAAATGAAATGCAAATCTAAGAGATTTTGCCTTCGATATTTGATTGATAATTCGGACTTTGATTTGAATTGTTTAAAAAAATCGTATAGAATCGCCAATACTCATTAAAAATATCCTACCAGCATAAAAGTGTGACATTATTCAGCTACTTCGAAAGTATCGGTGTATCAAATTTCATCCAAATCCGTTCAACCGTTTTTGCGTAATTGAGTATTAGACATTTAAACTCACAAACATTGTGTACGTACATACTTAATACGTATGTGTTATACTTATTGTATGTATACAATAAGTATAACACATGCCGAAATAAAACTTCTTCGGCCATAATTTCTCGTTGCCTTTACTTTTAATTGACTAATCGAGTAGGTATGTAACAGTACGTTCATTAATGCAGATATTTTGGATTATATAGATATATTTATTTTATATCTTAATACATCAAAAGGCTGAAATTTTTGGACCTAATTTAACATTTGTGTGTTTGATGTTGTACATTGTAGACTCGATTTCATTAGATTGAATGCCTAGTGTCTAGGAATTTTATTATTAAAACTTCATAACGATATTTTATTCTATTAATAATATGTACTCTGTTTACCATTGACTGAATTGTAGTTACTATAGCTATTTTTTTATTTTGTATATTAAATTCCTTATTAAAAACATTACATAACAAATTAAAAAAAAAACTTAACTTCGTCTCAAATCGTTGTTGTGAGTAACGGATGTCTATTGTCATAAAGTGTTAAATATTCCACCGCCTAAAGTGTCTTCATAGGCCTTAATATTGAAAGAGTAATGCAATTGTATAACCAAAAAAATCAAGATTAATTTGATCACATTAATATTTCCCTTAGCGCATCATTTCACCTTTGTTGTAAATCCGACACGAGCGCAAAATAGCTTTTAAAGAGGCTAAATGTTTGCGGTGTGCACTTGAAAGAATTTACAAATTGCATCCAATCAATAACACTCACTTTTAACGGATACTCGAGATCCCGAGTGTCTTTTGATGTGTTTTGACAGTTTACTAATGTGGAGCCATTACGAAGGTCCTGTAAGACGCCAGGACTTTTGTTACACTACAATAGGACCCACTAATGTTAATGAGCCTCGTTTATTTTTATAGCTTTTAAATAGAGGCTTGTGGTTCGGAATTCGCCGCGAAGATTATCGATCGTAGATTTTTTGTAAGATCTTCCCAAGACATCAGAGATTTCTTTGTGTTTGTTTCCTTCCCTTTATTTCAGTAATGGTGACAGTTGACTGTTTATTTGGGTCATTGTGTAGGCGTACGTTAGAAAATAATTCAAGCGTGTTATATTTAGCTACATTTATTTACATTTCATTGATGATACAGGGTCGGGGGAAAAAGCTTTATTTTTTATTGCATTTTAATTATCAGAAGAATGTCGCATAAAGGTTTTTGTTCAATAAATTGTTATTATTTTCTGCACTCTTTGCAAGTAAGCTTTATTGAGAACATTGCTATCAATAGCAGTTTTAATAATCCACACTTTTTGATATATCAAAGATTTTTTCATTTTTCTATCACTTTATATACTTTTATTTTAGATTTACAAAAATATTTCGAATCAAATTCTTGGATCAGTTTCATCAGTTCTTAGTAAAAGGAATAAACATGTTTTTTTATAATTTATAAAAAGGATAAAAGAAGAAACCCCTTCCAAACCCACAAAAATACACAAACGTGACTAGATGTTGTTTTTATTTTCTTTCCGATATTCCAAACCGCCATAATCCATAAGGCAACAGTGACCATTATTATTAGGTGGACTTCTAACTCTTTTGCTAAACACAAAGTTATTTTGCAGTTTCTAGGTCCACTTTTCATTATACGGTTTATTAACATAACAATTTATTAACGGATCGTCATGGCTCATGAGCTTTCAGTTAGCACTTTAAGACATAAAACTTCTTTATCCCAAGGCAGATTTTTATACTAGTCAAAACAGTATTTGTGGTTCCAATTTCCCCTAATGTTATTTTCGGTAATGTCGCTCTTATTTTGCACATAATCGACTAGATGGTATAACATAATAAAACCAGGCAACATATTTTGTTCAAAGTAGATTCATAAGAGAATTCTTCTTGAAAGTCAAAAAGCTACCACCGTTTCCAAGGTGATTCGTTATAAGTCGTAATTGTAATTCGTGTTAAGAAGAAACGGCGAAGCAAATTCCATAAAACACATCTTTAAAAACTTATATCTATATCTGTGGAGCTTGAGCTACACTATTGCCTCAGACCGTGGGTTCTTATCATTCAAGTAATCTATTGTTTTCTAATACGCTTTTTTACATAGTTAATACTTTTTCTTTCATAGGCTAGTAATATAGTCTGATAATTTATTGTAGTAGCGAATACAATTCCCCATGAAAGATTTGGCTACCTTGCACAATCTATACTTTAGTACAACCAGTTTATTCTTATTTCTTATTAAAGTCATGGTTATCACTATGTTATTAAACATATATGTATATTTCCTTACGTACATTATATTTTCGTAAATGTATTGGCTATACACTATCAAACTATTGATTCTTTGAAACAGTGAGGGACATATGAGGGAATCGCCACATACACGGGCGACTATAAATAGCTCGTTTTGCTCTATTCTGCAAGATGAAAATAGATTAAATATCGGCAGCACTACTCCATAGCCAAATACCGTAAGACATTATGCTATAATAAGAGTAGGTAATATATAATTGCATCTCAAAATAAAATATCTTTGACTTTTGTACCTTACTGGTTTCTGTAACTAATTATCAATTAAAAACGGAAAGTTGTTCTTCCCCCTTTTGTACATGTACATAAAATTATATGACAATAGTGCGTCTGACATCTTTTCAGATTATTGTTCCGTATTTTGTATAGGTATAAATAAAATTGCCCTTTAATATAAATTTTAATATAAACATAAATTTGCCTCTCAACACACTATGAAAAACTTTATATCTGCGTTATTTTTGCTAAACCAAATTATCAAAAACGTGCTTTTATTATGCCAATTAATGTGCTTTTTTAGTTATATTACTTTAAGAGAGAATATATTGATTACGAATTCAAAATAACCTTAGGTCCCTGTCATAACATTTTTTTGCGTAAACGCTATAAGCTATAAGTTAAAGAACTATATGTATATACATCTTAATATACCAGCCGGTAACATCAAAGTTACGAAGCTAATACACAATACAAATATATTGAAATACATTAGTTTAAAACCGTACATTACCATCTAACGTTGACAGCATTTTCAATGCTTTGATCTGTGAGTAAATTATGCGCATTGTGCTCATCACATAATAGGCGATGTTGACCCGAACCTCCAGTCAGTTCGAAGGTCGTCTTATTGTGTCTTAAAACCGAAAACTCATTTACGATTAAATGACGAAACTCATCCTGACGTCAGTACTAACGAACCAGCTCCATTGATTGATGCGTAAAGAAATCGCAAGTATCTTTGCGTCGCTAATTCTGGCCGAGTCCGAGATCTCCTTTCTTATCGACACCTGTCATTGGGCATACATTTTTCACTCCTACATAATAGTAAGAGCAGATCCATCGTAAGTTGGTCGTAATGAGGCGGGACCACCAGGCGGGCTCGATAGCGCATGCGTTGCGAGATGGGCCCGAGATTAACAGATCGCTTATGAGACCACACATTCGTCGCAGGTAGCCCGTAATTCAATTCAGATTGTCATCGTCTCGATGACGTGATAGAGACTAACGAAGCGAAGATCGAACGCTGGACCGGTAGCAGTGTAACGGGTTCTCGCTGATAAACAGGATAATGCGTGTTTAGAGTTCAATTGCTAAGAAGAAAATAATACGTACTTATTTTCAATATTATTTGCCCGCGTAAGAAAATATATCTTGAATCCAAATTGTATTTTGCTCATTAATAGAAAAGATATATGACATGCATTACAAGTTGTTGATAAAGGTTTCTTAATCATCTGGAAAAAAGAAAGTAGCAGATTGTAATGACAATCTGCTTCATAAAAATACAGCACTGACTTACGGACTCAAATCTTCAAATCTGTTAATATAGCTAAGGAATATAAACTAAAAATATCATATACCTTCAATGAATTTTATTCAGGGGATGAAAGACTATAATCAACCCGTGTATAGTACGAGTATAGCTTTGAATTAAATATAGTTACTTGGATTACGATAAACTGGCAGTTCTATGTCACTTTTAAATATTTTACTTAACTTATTGGATACCATAATCACCCCTTAGATAATAGTAATTTTCTTGTGTACCTACCCATCGGTAAATTTACTCCAAAAAATGAAGATAAACTGAGTTGGTGGTAGACGCTTCCAAGTTTTACGTGTAAAGTCTTTACTGTGCTCCATTGTATATAATTGTATAATATATTGGAATAATTTTCGTTCTAAGGTATTCCCGGAATATGAAACACGCTCGTACGCAGTGACAAAATATACGTTGGCAAATACTCTCCTGTTGACAAATAATTAGGTGATGAGTACTGATCATTTGGCTTTACTAAATCTTTAGGTTTAGTCGTAAATACATTGAAACATACATGCGTTTTAAAATATTTTACAGCACAATATATTCTTTGCCGTTTTTTTATTTGGTTCTAGTTAGGCTCGACTTTATGTTAAGTTTTATTGGTTTGCGTTATTCTTAAGATGAACAATGGACACGGAAACTAGCATTAACAATTCAGCTTGGTGATTTTTTTACCGTTGTGCTAAGATATCTTAATTATCATGGGCTAATCTATAAAGTTCTTATCATGACTAATTAGAATCCATATTAAGTATAGTGACTATATTATATCCGTTAAACAAAATTATATTATAATTATTGTTGAACCCCGCAACATCTATATTTAAATTATAAAGACGTATTGTTTGAGTACCTGCGGACATAAGAACACGATTAGTTGAGAAAATTGAAAGACTGCCATAGACATAATTGGTTTTGTTTCTGAGCGCTGCGAGTAAAAATTATCAGTTTTCAAAGTTATTTTCTTGTGACCTGAAACCTATTTAAATACTAATAAATTTCAAGTTTCTAATCCCCCGAAGTGCCAAATTGTTTTGATGTATCAGTGAGTAAGTAAGATGGGCAATTTTTAAAAATCGACCTTAGGAACCACTTGCCTTTATTATAAATGTTTTCGTTAGTTGCAATATTTATGTTAATACTAACATGACATTCGAAGGCAATTAGAATACTTCTGTGAATTTACCAAATCTTATACCTCTACGAACAATAACGCAGGCATGATAAGGAGAATAAATTATTCGTGCACATTAATGCCATTTTTGGCGTCTAGGTTCTATAATTATTACAATTTGTGATATTTTAAAGTCAAGACCTCGAAAATTTATTACTTTCACATTTTATAACAAAAAGTACATTATTTTAACACAATATTTTATAACCCTATAGTGAACCCATGTACAACTTTAAGAAAACTATATAATAAAGATTCGTATTATAAGTTCCTTAACTTACGAGGTTCTGTAAGCGAAATTCTTTGTCGAGGCTTCTCTACCGACCCGGATCAATGCTGACCAGTAGAAATCTCAGCCGGACCGCACATACCCTCGCCCAAACCGCGGCATCTAAGACATTCCTCGCCCCATCCAATAGGAAGCCTTTGTCCGTTTCACGCATAGGCATTTTAGCTACCTACTTGTAAATCGTTATTTTGGGTTAGGCACTCTATGGGATTGCGCATTTCGGACTGATATTGCGTTTTTGGTTCACAGGTTCAAAAAAACAGCCTTTGGTAGTATTGGTAGTTTTTGATAGTTTCTTTGGTAGCCAATTTGAAGTTATTTATGGTTATAGTCTAGTTCATAATATATATTCATTTGAATACTGTTTTGTGATTTACTCTGCGTATTCAGGAAACTGAAGTCTTACCGTTGTTCGTCTATCTGTTACAGCCTGAACTAAAATTGAATTTAAATTGAATTAAAGTATTTTATGTTTTAGGAACTTCAAAAAAAATTGAGAAAAGAGAAAAAGAAAATTGAAAATTCAAAAAAATATATTGACCGCGACACATTAAATAAAAGATCTTAACGAAAAGCAAAAATATATAATACGGAACCCTTTCTGCACCAGACCGACTGGCATTTAACTCTTGTACCACGATTGAATTCAAAACGTGAATGATAACATAACTATATTTAAATAGGGTTTGCTCGCGACTTCGTCCGCGTAGAAGTCGAAAACCCCTTGGGGGTAGAATTTCGAAAAATCCTTTCTTAGTGCTC
>DWNR01000500.1:0-19409 GCA_018250455.1 Polygonus leo | reverse complement strand
TTATTTTATACAAACTCACACTAAAATTACGCCCATGGTTTAAATGGATTTAATAGATTGAAATTTCCTTGCAATAAAACGGGTTTATAAAATTATGATAGATAAATCTTCTTCTAAAGTTATTATAGCAGCATTTGTATATAGTTTTAGAAACGTATACGTTGGCTTACGTGGCTAAGTAGACTCATTTAAGAATATTAGGGAGGACTTTTACACTAACATCCAGACTTATGCGAAAATTAGCTAGAAATCAAATGCATAACCCAGTACGAGTCTAAATTTCTATGTCTAAGCCGTAACTCATAAATTGAGTATAGTTAGGGAAAACGAGCACATTTCTTGCCGGCTTCGTATCCCCAAAGAGATATAAATTGTCTGTCAGGCGGCGATTAAACCTCACGTAGAACGCTTAGCTAAATATGCCACTCGTGCATAATTTAACACTGTGACAATTATGGCGAGCGTGCTCTCTCATGACGTGCATGTCATGTCCTACATTTGAATGTACCAGGGATCCAATTCCGCTAATTTAAATAACACATTGTGGGACTGCCATCTAATCAAAAGCCTGCCTATTGAGATTATGTTTCTGTCCTAATAAATTCGATTGATATTTTCTACAAAGTAAACATTTTATAATTAGGTTTAAGGAGTTATTTAATATAATGCAGAAGTGGCACATTTGAATGAATCACTTTATGGTAAGTGGTTATTTCTACCCGTTCACACTTGAGACCAACTAATATACCACGGATAGGCTGCAGGTTAAACCTGATGTAGACCGCTTAGCTAAGTATGCCACTCGTGCATAATTTAACACTGTGACAATTATGGCGGGCGTGCTCTCTCATGACGTGCATGTCATGTCCGATATTTGAATGTACCAGGCATTCAATTCCGCTAATTTAAATATAACAGTGTAGTATTGTTATCCAATCGAGAAGTTATATTCTGTAGTGAAATATCAGGATGATATTTTGCTACAAGTTAAACTTTTTCTCATGAGATCGCTTAACATTTTCTCATGGCAAATGGGCATACACCTGATTTTCTGTAAACTACTTTAGGTAGGATAGAAGTCCTGCTTGAGATTGACCTAGAGGACATTGAGGATATTGACGACATTGTAGTCTGATGTAACGCCAATGTCAACGCTACGGTCGTTCTTTAATCAGGAGAATAATAGAAAAGAACTCTTTTTCTGTGATGCTATCGATTAATTCGACTATTAACGTATTTGTTTATTAGCAGAATCGGAGCCCAAGTATACAGTAGCATGTGCATGTAATTGTCCATGAACAATATAGAACAATTACCGATAGTATCTCAGAAATGTAATTGAAATGAAAATATTCTACTCACTACTTTGATTTATTACAAAAATTGATTAGTGATTACACACAAAACACGGCACACAGAATGTCGGAATGCGGGGGGGGGGGATAATATACTGGCTATTTCTTTGTAAACCTTTATCCATAAATATCTGTAATCAAACAAGTATAGGGTTACAGTTCTGGCTGAGTTCGACTATCAATGATTTATGGTAGTATCTTCCTGGACGAATTATACGACTACTGTAACCTCTCGAAACTTTACGAATACCTAATCGTTAAAGGAACAAAAGAAACAATGTGGTTTTATTAGTTGTGTATTAAATGTTTCCTCAACACGATTCTAATTACGAAAGTTGCCAGGTTGCAAGTTTGCCAGGTGGTAGAACTCATGTAGTCTGACCGGGGAGGTACCGTCACCATCCTCCTCCTTATCCTCCTTAATCCTCCGACAGGCAATTCTTGTGTTTCGGTGTGAAAAGGCGAGGTTATCAGATAACGAATCTGTGGTCAACCTCAGGTACGATTCAGTCTTTCTAAGGGATGATTACTAATGTCCATGGAAGGAAGGAATCAGTTACTATCAGGTGGAATACATGCTCGTTTCCTACCTTTATGTGATATAAAAAATACGAAAGTCTAACAATAGGATATTTATATTGTTTCATCAGATGTGTTGGACAAAATCGAATCGTCGAGATGAGTCAAACAAGTCGGAGTTTTCAATAATAACTAAATACGAGTTCTATCCAACACAAAATCAATTGAATTGTTTACGCAATCAAGCTGTCAATTGCCAGAGCGGTAAGTATCGGAAGATTTTCGTGAAAACGATATCCGCTAAACAATTCCAGGAGCAACCCTTTCATCGCAGTCAATGATTGAGACATCTGATTTAACGAAACTCCTTGTAATTTGTAAAAGGACATTTATTAGGTAAAACCGCGATCGATCAAAGTCTTTGGGCCTCATTAATCTTGCTCATCAATGTGACGTTATATTTCTTCTGAACGTACTATTTTCTTAATCGTACAAAGTACGGACGGTTAACGTTCGTATATTACAAGATTTACATGGAAAATGTTTTAGCCGTCATTCGTGATCCGGATACACGATAGTATGATTAATAACGCATATTATCCACTATTGTATTAGTAATAGGTAAAGTTAGGTAACTTCGTAGCTTATAACGCCATTGGCGTATCTATTTCTGACGTATAAAATTTGTGCTGCGGCGTATTTTGGCTATTGACCTTTCTAATATTTCGAGGGCTCTATTTCAGCATCTTGTTTCATAATATTTCAGGAAAAGTGGATATTGCAAATCCAGCCAATCCATCTTAGTATTTAACCATCAATGCAAATGCAATCGAAGTAGCGATGATAACTATCACTTCGATTTCCAACTAAAATAACAGTACTCAACTAGCCACTAAAAATTTTCAGGACCAGAATGGAGACCATGAACACTATCCGTCGTCATCTTCAGACGATATTAATGATACCACCACTAAATTTTATACACATGTCTTGTTTTTTTACTATTATAATTGATTTCAGATTAAGCCACGGGAAATATATCCGGGTCATAAAAAAGAAAATTCACCGTACTAAACGAAAGAAAACACGCCTTAATTAACAAGTAAACTTTGGCTTACATCGCCGTAACGCTTTGAATAACACACTCAACTCCGGGCTGAGTAATCTGAAATATTTAGTCTATACCTGCAGCGTACAGGCAACTTGTGAAGGAAATTCCACATCCCAATATTACCGATAGTGTTCTGCATACATTGAACAATCTGTTTGTTAAGTTTACAAGTTCCATAAATGTAGCTTAAAGCGGAATGTGCTTTTTATGTAAATGAAATTGCAAACCGGCGCAAAGCACACCTGGTTTTAAGTAGCCAGTGTGGCGTACATACGCAAAGACCTTAAATGAATATAAATTCCATGCCATAGCTTTATACTCATGACCTGTACTTTCTACTGTTAGCGCGTTCAGATTTTCGAAATCTGCATAGTAGAGTACGTAGACTATGAATCATCAAGTAAAGTTCTTCTGGTTTCTAAAAATAAAATGTTTATTGCCTAGGATTACTGATGCTTTTGTAAGACCTCCCATTCTCCAGGTGGAAAGATGGCCTGAAGAGGACAGCGGGCAACTGTAGGATTCAGAAGGCACAGGACTGCTAGAATTGCTTTTCAGTATTAACATATCTATAAATGTTATTAAAACAAGAATTTAAGTTTAGCAAAGTTAGTAGTTTGTTCTACAGTAAACAACATAAGAAACACAAGAATTAGTTTACGGAAGATTATTATGTTTATGGTACTTCTCCGGTGGAAATACAGGTTGTACTAATTAAAAAAAAATAAGTATTGTACAAATATACATACATACAGGGTCTGTCATAAATAGTGGATAATCCGTTAACTAGGGTTAGCCCTGATGTCCAGCTCCAAGAAAATGTACTTTACATGTCAGGGTTGTACACCTTGTGAAAATTGTAATATTTTTGTGTTTTTTTCCAAAATTTATACTTGTATATACATTGACTTCCATTTTGTTTATTTTATACAATAAAGATAACAAGTTACGCAAACAAAACAGTAGCAATCGTTGCGTTGCCGCTGACAACTTTATTTATATTTAATTCTACCAATCACCTCGGCTCTGTTCGGATGGAAACATTCCTTTCTCTTTATTCAAATGCAATGATACATCCGCTTCCCGGGAAAACAACAATCAATCAGAAACTTCCATTTATACACGATTTTATTTTTGCTAGTAGATTCGAACCAAATGTTAATCTTTAATCGATTTTCAATTTAAATTTAGTTTTGTTTATGTAAACATGAACTCAAAACGGATACAAAATCAAACAAGATATGAAGTATTACCTATACTCATTTGATTTTTTTTTAGATTTTTTTATCATCTTAAGGTAGCAAACGAGCATGTTGACCACCTGATGGTAAGTGGTCACTGCCGCCCATGGCCATAAGTGGTCCCTGAGTACTATTGAATTGTACTTAAGATTGACCACACATGCGTTACCACCCTTAAGAACTCAGATGTTTGCATCGCGTTTAAGTATCGGCTATACTACAACCACGTGAAACATTTTTTTGCGTTTTGGTGGTCACAACCGAAACACAATAAATTGCTTCGCGGAGGATTATGAGAGTGGCGGTAGTACCTCTCCGGTCGGACTACACGAGTTTTACCATGTCATTTTTCGACGACATTAAAATAAAGAGAGAAACATAAAAACTTATAATATAAGCCGCATCCAACAATACAATAATGTTTATTATAAGACTACAAGTGCAAGTCATAACAGTAAAATATACTTATACAGTTTCTCTTTCCTATCTCGAACGGTTGCAGATCAAAGTCAGAACTTGGTTATACAAAAGCAATTCCAATACTGCGTAATAAGTATAGGCAAACAAAGGAATGATGTCTGTGTTGCTGATTTCCAATCCTGTTACGTCGGAGACCGTTCGTCGTTCGATAGAATAAAAACGATTTGTTTCTTGTTTCATTTTCTGTAAATGGCAGAACCAACAACCAACAGAAGCGGTTCAATCGCTTCTGCGAGAGCTCTCAGTGAATTTCGTGAGATGGAATAACTTGTAATGATTGCGTTATATTTAGGTTGTACTGCGGTGTTTTAATGAATAACAAAAATGTTCGAGAATATTGTTGGGCTTTATTGAACCACTCTAAACATTTTGTAGACATTGGATAGTCCTTAAAACCGATGGATTTGTGGAACGGTATGCTATGCCTACGTGAGTTTATTGTGAACGAAACAAAAGTCTTACTGTATACCAATTAGGTCAATTTCCAGTGAAGACTGATAAATCGTTTTTATAGTGATTTCCGCGTATCTTTTTTCAAACTTTTGTTGAAAGAGAGAGAACAGATTTTACAAAAATATTACATTATTCTATTCTTTATAAACATAAAATACCTACATACAGTTCTGTGTAAAGTCAATCCAATATAGCCAAAAAAGAAATTAACAACGTACCCTACATCAAAATACTTAACAACTCATTGAGGGTACGATGGGGAAGGAATTTAATTTAATATTTTATTGGAGCAGTTTAATTGATTGCCCTGCTCCCGTCAGACGAGCCAGGAGGAACGCGGCCGCCTCCAGATATTTCAAATATGCCGCATATTGAAATCTTCCGGCCATCATATCGGACAAAATGACCTGCGAAGACGTCGGGTCTCTCATTATTACGTGGAAGCATGTTACCTAAATACTTTTAGGTAGTTTAATTTTTTGTCGACTTACCGACAAGTAATTTACGATTTGTATATTAACTATTATATAAGTAGCAAAGAGTGATAGCCTATTGGTTGAGAATCCGATCCTTGACACGGGGGCAAATTCCACCACGCACTTTTAAATTTTAAATTAAATTTTCATTCTGTTTTCAACGAAGGAGAACATCGTTAGGAATCCTGCATGCCTGCAAGAGATTGACCACTGCGCTGGACTAAATCCTTCTCATTGTGAATGCCCAGCTGTGGGAAAATAATGGGTTGAGATGAAATATTTGTATAGGGTTTATATAAAACATGGTTTCAACTCGACACAAAATAAGCCAGAATAATATAGGAGGGTTTATTGAGGCTTGTTTATTTATTTTGCGCATTGTGTATACATACATGCATGGATTCTAAGTTATTTAATTATAATTTACACAATGAATAAGTTGGAAGATATAAAATATTAAAAAATACAGAGTTTATTTGATATTTATGATGATTATACATACTACTCGTTAAGGCTAAGTAATACTATATTCCCTCAACTTCTCCAAGTTAATAATATATAACGTATGCTATAATAACAGCTTCTGCAAGTACATCAGGAATATTCAGGCAAACATGATGATAACGCTTGTAAATTGGCCAAAACAAGCCAGCAACATCAAATATTCCCTAAGTGGCTCGGCCGAAGTTAGTTCAGATCCCGAACAAACACTTGCAACAGTCGTGACCATGGCACAGATGCTATATCGCTACAACAAGGATCTAAGTCCAGCCAGGATTCGCCAGGATGTGCCAGATAGAACTCATGTAGTTCGCCGGGAAGGTACCTTAATTCTCCGTAATCATTCTGTTTTGGTTTGGAGAGACGTGGTTGCCGGTTATGCTGTCACATGAGGCGAACATCTTAGGCCTCAAAGGTAGCAACGTAACTGTGGTGAACCAGGTTCGTTTCAATCCTACTCGGGATTGATCACAAATGTCCATGGGTGACAGTGACCATACTATACGGTGGTATGCTCGTTTGCTAATGTTATACAAAAGAAGAAAAAAAAAACCCGCATATGGACATTTGTAATCATTCAAGTATTACTGAATAATACTAGAGGTGTTCATCTCATCTCATTTATAAGTATAACCGGCAACAAAGATTATGAGCGTAGCAGTAGCCTAGCAAAAACCTGGCAAAAACTAAGTAGGTTCCCAACTTTACATATTTCATTTTATTTTGAACTCTGTTTTAACAATGTGTCATCATATACACAACACATCAAAAGAAACTCAGCTGAATGCTGACGCGAAAAAACTACGTAAAGTTGAGAAGTTGACGCGTGCTATAATAAGTTTCGTTGATCCAATTTAAAAGCAGCACAATAATGAATTTAAATGCAAATGCGACTATTGTAGCTGTCGCGTCCATTCGCCCTATATCTGTACTTCTTATGGAGTATTGCAACAAACAGAACTTGCACAATAAAATAGCGTTTACACTTCAGCTTCGCAGCTCGCTAGTTTCCTATCAGACTGTAGCTATTGTTGGAAGGCTTATGCCAGGAATTTCGGATTAATTTTCGCATACGCTATACAAGTTTGGCTTTTGTTATTTGGGCAAGTTTGCACCGACCTCAGTTCTTGGCTCTTTGATACTCTCCAGTTTACAAGTTTTGCAATTTAAGCAATGAAATCAAGCAGAAATGTAAGTCAAAAAGAAAATTTAATAGACTGTTTGGGAAAGTACTTAGATACAGTTGACAAGGACACTAAATAGACGTAAGAAGGCAGAGGAGATGGGCTTTATTTGTTTTATTTATGGATATTTTGTATCACGTTATTAACTGTTTTGTTTTATAACAACATTGTTTTGAATCATGGTACTTAAGTTAATCCGTAACAAACTTACTGTTATGCTAGTGTAGACTTCGGATTACTTTTAAACCATATTATGTTATAAGATATAGATCAAGTCCTATTTGATCTGAATTAAACTTCAATTAGTTTAAATGAGTTTAAACTTAGACGTCAGATAGGATTACAATCTGATTTCAAGTTAATTACTGGTGTCCACGGATGACAGTGACTATTTTTCATTGTCATCACAAGCTCGTTTACTACATTATTAAAAAGTTAGAAAAAAGTTCAAGGTTTCAATGTGACATCTAGAAAATGTCACAGTTATTACAATTCTCCACAGAGATAATGCAGATGTATTCAACAAAGCGAAAAATGCTAGCAGTTCAAGCCAAGCTGTCAGTGACAATGCAAGCAGTGACTCCCGGCTATCCGGAGTACAACATGGAAATTGTTGCCTCTATATCTTATATGCCTATGTTCAACTTTTTCTAGGTTACTTTTTTGCCTTGAACTAGTTCGCTTCACTGCATATATGTAAAACGACGGAAAATATTTTCATAACTACCATTTTTACAGCCCATTGTCTATATGTCCGAGCTGAAAGTTTACATGTAAAGAACAATATTATAAAACACATATTGCTAAATATATTCACATATTGTAAAGCCAGTTTCATAGCTTTTTTTAAATAAACAAACCCATTACCATACCTTCACGTCACGCCATTTGTTTTCACCGGTGGAAAAAGAGATAAAAATATCCCGTAGGACTCAATGTTTATGTCACGGGAAAAATAAAACATCGGAGTGATTGCAAAATGTCAACTCCAGTGTAAACTCAACAAGATAGCAACCCGTCGGTAAATGAAAGAGCTTTGAGATTGATTGATTATTGCCTATGATCTTTGTTGTGATTATATTGTTGTATATTGTAAATTGTTGTGATTACCCTCATTCTCCTCTCCTCCTTGTGTTTCTGTTGGGAGAGGCGTGGTTGCCGGCAATGTTAAATGCGAGGCGAACATCTTAGCCCTCAAGGTTAGAAACGCATCTGTGATCAACCTCAAGTACGATATAATCGGACTCGGGGATGATCACTAATGGGCAGTAGGGATCACTTACCGTCAGGTGGAGTGCATGCTCGTTTGCTATCTTAATACGATAAAAAAAAGATTAAGGTCTCTGCCTCCTATGCCGTTTTGCATTCTGACCGTTCTATGACCGTAATTGTATAGGCACGTATAAAAATCTTTGCTAAATATTCACGCTATGATGTCGATCCATGATTAAACGTCTAGAAGGCGTTGTACACATTCATACAAAGTTTTTTTGCCATAAGTGATCTAGTATGTACGGTATAATTAGCAGAGGTTTTAATTATTCTAAGCGCTATCTTTGGCACTAGGCTGAACATTGTAAAGTACATATATACATATTTCTTTACCTACAAGATCTTATTATGTTTTAAATGTAATTATATAACATAATTGTGCAATAAATAATTTCATTTCAACACCTGAATAGTGTGTACTTGTCTGTTGTTTGTATGTTATAAAAACAATACAATCAGTTAATCTCACTCTATGAAATGAATTTTACAAAAAAAATATATACAGCATTGGATTACTCAAATAGATTGAAATGTCATTTTCATTCGTAACATTATTTTCAGTACAAATAGTCCTAAATACCCTTTGGCGTATAAGTAAATAAAAACCACGTTCCAATAAACAATTAGTCTTGTTTATTTTATGAATAATCAAGTATTTAATAAAAGTATAACTCGGTTAAAAACAAGGTGATACATGTACAGAAGATTAATTCGGCTGTCGATGGTTATGTCACGGGCAAAACAAACGATCTGAGTGATTGCAAAATGTCCGCTACAGCATAAAGCCAAGATAACGTATTGCTCAATGAAAATAATTCCACTGGAATTGCTTCGCGTGCTAATTGTTTGTTTTTTCAATATAAATTATTGTTACGCTGTGAGAAAAGTATATGACATGTAAATGGGTATGTGGAATGTGTTAAAATAGGATATTTTAGGCTTTAAAATATATCAAGCCATCCGCACCTTCTCTGCTTTATATCTATTGTAATAGATAGTAGAAATACATCTGTTGTTGATGGATTGATAGTAATAAGAACTTAAACAAAAAGTATAATAAAGTAAGTAACCGATACATAAAAATCTCGTGTCGCAGTGTTTGTTGTCATGGCTCGACCGTTTCTTATGAAATTTTGTATACATATCGGGTAGGTCTGAGAATAGGTCAACATCTATATTTCATACCCCAAAATATTAAGGGTGGTCCACCCCAATAATTTTTTATGATGTGGCATTAAAATACATACAACCCTGAATTTACACCCTTCTACCATCAACCACTAATTTTTTATATGGCAGAACAAAGTTTGCCAGGACAGCTAGCAATATCATATTATTTAAAATTATAGATACTTATTTTTATTATTCAATATCATCGTCATCAGCTAATTGTAGTTCCAGATGTAGTTGGAAAGAGATCTCATCTTATTATGAGGATTTAAGCCCGAGTCTATCACGTTGGCTAACAAAGAATTTGTAGATATCAGATGCCTTTACCATACCTTAAAAAACTATACCTATACTATTCACAGCCTTTCAAAATTGTATTTTCTCTCTTCGATAAAGTAGTATCAATTAATTATTTTCTATATTCAAATATTAGTAATTAAAAAAAATAGAGTTGCTTGATTTTTGATTTTTGATCTGAAATTTAAAATACGGACGTTTATTGTGTTTATCATAATGAATGTAATTTTTGGGATCTTAATACACTTTGGTTTGAAATGTAACAATCCACAAAAAAATAAAATGACATTAACATGAAATTAAAAATTGAAGTAACAAATATTTTAAACTAGAAGTCTAAATTAATTGACCGCAATAGGCATATACTCGTATGTACTTGAACACACATTATGTGTGTAATTAGTGTAATTTTTAGTAACTTCAATCACTTTGACTTAAAATTTGTCTATTTACTTAAAAAGAAAGATTGAAAACATAAAACTATCAATTATTATAAAGATTTAGAACGTGGAAAATGACCTCAACAGGCACATAATTGAAACAAATAGGCTACAAACAATCAGTGCTAATAACTACTTCGTACTAAGACTCCGTGGCAGAAACAGGGAATTTGTGGTTTGGCAGGGGAATGACATGCTCTTGTGGCTTATTACATAAAGCTTATGTACATGTTGCGTTAAGGTTGAATTAATTACCACGCAAAATAAAATTATATATAAGAAATAGCTGAGAATTCATTTGTTATTTGAATATGCTTTGTGTGGAAAATAGTCATCATAATATATAATGCAAATAGTATTTCGGGTTAAAATCTGATGCAGCTTTATTTATATTTTCTTCGGCTATATTTATGACTCAAAGCCTTATTTAAAAGAGTAGAAACTGTATTGATGCATACTTTGCCAGGTGGTAGAATTCGTGTAGTTCGACCGTATAGTTACCACCGGCCCCATAATTCTCCGTGAAGCACTTCAGGTATAGCAATGTATCTGTGGTCAACCTCTGGTACGATCCGATCGTATTTGAGGTCAATTACTAACGGTTGTGGGCGACAGTGACCACTTAAAATCCGGTGCACTGTTGGTTTGATTTTATGATCTAAAGTGTTTTGTATCTATAGCAATAATTAAACAGAAAATCTTAGACGACATATTAGTAAGTAAGGTAAAAGTTAACTACACAAATTAACTTAAGGGATTTAAGTATATTATTAAGTTATTTAGCAAATAACAGTGACAAAGAGTAACGTTGCAACAATATCGACACTTGTCATAAATTAGGGTAGTGATAATTTGGTGCTAGTTTAGTCAATCCCTCAAGTATCTTATAAATTTATGTAGTAAATAACAGTGACATTGTAAATAGTAAATCGTCACTGGCGCTCTCAGACATTTGTAATCAACCCTAAGTACGATTGAATCGTACCTAAAGTATCACAGATGCATTACTAGCTCCGAGGGCTAAGATGTTCGCCTCGTGTTATATCGTCGCCGAAACACAATAAATTCCTTCACAGAGGACTATAAGGGTGGCGGTGGTAACTGTCTGGTGAATAAACTACACGAGTTCTACCACCTGGTTAATTTGGTAAATAAATTTAACATTAAGTAACAGAAGCCCTCAGGTAACTTATAAAGCTATTTAGCAAACAACAATGACAAAGAGAAATGTGGAGCTATTTTTACAACGAGACTGATTATAGCACGTAATTATAACCAAGTGTTTCCCCCCATGCGTTCACGTCACACTACGCTAATAACGAGACTGTAATGATACACGGGGACAACGACAAGGTGTTGTGGCTTCTCAGGGAAATGACATGCTACAAGCCAGCGACGCTCGTGGTATGTCATTCGTCGCTTAATATTCGTAAGAAGATATTTTGTATGAAAAATAAATTAGTTGAAAAAGATCTTTTGCCAAATGCGGGTAGGATAGGACGCTTATGTGAAGGGTTTTTTACCATATAGTTGATATTTTTTGAATACTTTTAATGAAAATAAGATTACAGATGGCGTTGTTTGAAATGGATGAATGGATCTGGCGTGAAGATGTGTGTGTCTGTGTTTGTGTAAAATATTTTAGTTTCGCACAATAACACGCTAAATATATCGGATCTTTATGTGTTGACTAACTTTTATTTTATTATTTTCATTATTTTGGGTTATAATGGTTATATATCACCTATATATGCTGTAAAACATCAGTGTCTACTTACTACCGTTCATAAGATACATGTTTAAACCTTTTGGACGCGGGACAATAATAGGCTACTAAAAGCTACGCTATAATGCATTCGTTTTTGTTTGTAGAACAGTTCTTACCGACAGCCGTTGGAGACGAGAGGTTCTCCAGCGGCGACTTCGTCTAGATAAAAGGAGCACAGAAATCGCTCCTTGACTACGTGGAATCATGACTTGAAGAGAACCCTTTAGCGTATACCAATACCAAAACATTTAAATCAGGCAAAAAATAAGTGAACCTTATATAAATCTACTTTTAAATCAAACACTGAGAGAAAATGTTCCTTATTAGCGCGATACTTACAGGAGTACTACTTAAGTGCTAGTAAGTATCGGCTGTCGGCAATTAAGCGCATTTACGTCTGTTGCTCATTAGGCAACTGATTGCATTACATACGACTTTGTTAAGCTTGTGAAAATATTCACTATTTTCTTATGGGTACACGTTTTCACATACTTTACGTTGTAATTCTCAGTGAATCGATTATTTTTTCGGTTTTGGAAAGGTGTACCTACCTAGGCTACCTATATTTAGACATGAGACGAACATATTAGTCATAAGGTGTAGCAACACACTTGTGGGTAGCCTTAAACACGATTCAACCGTAATTGGGGTGAATAAAAATTATTATATGCGACAGTGACCACTTACTTTCTGATCGATTAAAGGGTAGTTTGTTAACTTTTCTACTGTAAAGCTAAAGTATTTTTTCACTGTTAACAACACTTTTCTACTAAGTCTCTATCCTAAGAAGAGTAGTTTTGTTTTCCTTTTTGTAAGTGGTCCCTGTCGTCTATATTACAATAACATTATTACTTGTACTTTAAGTACATAGTAAAGTTTCGATCAAATCTTGGCTTCAATTATCTTTTAATATTCAAACTCCAGCCTTATTGTGGTATATTTGTTTATTACTCAATACTTTCAGGCTTTTTTATAGGAATCTGATTATTTGACTTTTGAAGGGATTTCATGAAACGCAATGTCATTTGTAATTTCTACAGCCAGGCGGTAGAACTCGTGTAGTATAACCGGGGAGGTACCATCGCCTCCCTCATAATCTTCCGTGAAGCAATTCTTGCGTTTCACTTGTGACAGGCGTGGTTGCCGGTTATAATTTCGAACGAGGAGAACATTAGTCCTCAGGGGTAATCTGTAGTCAATCTCAGGTACGGTTAAATCGTACTTGGGAATGATTACAAATGTCCATGGGCGACAGTGGCTACTTAACATTAGGTGGACTGCATGCTATCTTAGTTTGCTATCTTAATTCCTTGAAAAAGTATATTAATACGTTTTATCTTTAGCAAATGTATATAAAGTGTCTTATCTTTACGTGTACCTAAAGATAAGACACTTTATATACATTTGCTACCTAAGCCTGCCATTTTCCATTATGATACGATTAAGACGTTTGGGAAGGCAAGTGGGGTGTTTGCGAGAGCTCCGCAATGAAACCACTTAGTGACACCTGCGGGATCTTACATACGCGTCATAAGCCATACCGGCATCGGTAATTAGCTTCATTTTAATATTTTCAACGGCGTACAATTTTGGGCATACTTTCCTATATCTCATTTCTGTTAAACATTTTTTTTACGTTTAGAGGTAGCAAACGAGCATGCAGTCCACCGGATGGTAGGTAGTGCCTGAAGTCCACGGACATCTGTAATCAAACTACATGCATGACTGAATAGCACCTGAAATAGACCATAGATGCGACCCCTGAGGACTAAGATGTTAGACTCGTGAGTCGCAACTATGGCAAAAACCTACTTCTGATTTTTTAATGACAACAAAGAAGACTTTCTGAAGCCCATTAGAGGTAAATACACTCTAATACGAAGAAATAAGCGATTATTACATTTTTGAACGCTGAATGCGATTAAGATATAACGTAACTTAAAAATGTTATTCAGATGACGAGCTCACGAGATTGTATTTCTCTGAATCAAAACAATGGAGAGTCAAAACAGTGGAGATGATTTCACTAATCTTGCTTTATGTTTAGTCTAGACTCGAAATGCTAGACCACATGAAGACTAGGCTTTAATTGCGTTGCGAGTGCCACTGAGCACGTAGCTTCGCGCCACAAAGGCACTTAGAGAGAATCCTTTGTAAACACGCATATCTGACTTCAGTTAGGAATTTGGTTAGGAAATGATTACTCTACTTAATAAAATGGCATTCGTAGTCATGACTTTAAAAACAAGACTATTAAGGAGATTAAGGTGGAAAATTACTTAAATTGCTATCCTGTTCGAATTGTTCACCGTTGTGAGCTGAGCTCTTTTTGTTTTTGTCAAGACGTAGCCCACTTGAGAATCTTTCTTCATAGATCGGAGAAACGTTAAGAGTTGGGAAAGAAAAGTCCTGAATTGGCATCCACTTCCTGGAAAAGGGAGCACAGTTCGTTTTTTTACTGAGGTGAAATGACGACTTGAAGATATTATTGTGATTGCTTATGATCGTTATCAGACATATGTCCAAAAATGCTATAAAGTAACATGCTGGTTGTTAGGGGGTATAGCTCGTGTAGTTCGACGGGAGAGATGCCATCAAAAATCTCACAAATCTTCATGAAGCAATTTAGTGTATTCATTCATTGGATTATTCATTCATTGGCATTCCTGCTGGCTTACAGACGAGGCAAACATCTTGGTTTTCATTATTAGGTAATGCATCTGTGGTGAACTGCTTGTTCCTTTGCTGCCTTCTAGAACAAAAAACATGAAAATATAAGGCGTCAGCTTAAAATAACCCGGCAAGGTAAAATACATCAAATTTCAAAGATACAACCAAGGTCAACAATGCTATCAAAACGGAATAGTCATTGGGTACAATTGTGTGATTGTATAAATACATTGTGTATAGCGGCTTTATTTGCATAACTAGAATTTCCACAAAGTTATACATATTATTGACGACACATGATATAATCCGACATCGCGACAAGATTCAGCAAAGTGCCTTAACTTGTAAGCTATGTTCGGATGCCGCGACATTCAAGCATGAATGACAGGGTATCATACTATTTATAAAATATGCATGCTATTTAACACAACAGGCTTAAGAATAACTGAAATTGTTGGCGTGCCTTAAATGTCCTCAAAGTGTGCTATGATTATTATAGTCGTCATGGAAATGAAATAAACAAATAAATTACTTACGTTTAAAAATATACTTTTAAACAACGCCATCTAGTTATAAATCCATAAACTGTGTAACAAACAACATTCCAATAGGTCACAACGTCATATATTGGTACGTACGGACTTATTTTTCAAACATGTGCAGTCAGACTTATGTCCAAACATGTTGCATAGTCAAATTGAAGGCTCCAGGTTTAAGTAACATGGAAGGGTAAAACAAAACATAAATCAGAATTTAAAGACACGCCCAAAACCAAACAAAGCTAACGTCAAGTCATTGTATACAATACAATTGTGTATAGCGGCTTTATTTGCATAACTAGAATTTTCAGTGTTATATGTATATTGTGTATAGAGTTTGTATATTGTATATATTGACTACACAAGATATAATCCGATATTAGTGTTCAAACGCGACAAGATTCGGCTAAGTGCCTTAACTTGTAAGCCATGTTCGGATGCCGCGAAATTCATGCATTAATGACGGAGAATGATACTATTTATATGTATATTATTTACACAACAGACTTAGGATTGACTGAATCTATCGGCGTAATAAAATTTCAACCAAATATGTTTAAATTATCATAGTCGTCAAGAAAATGTATTATAAAAAAATTAAAGTTACGTAAAAAATATTTTTTTAATATACTTTCAAGAAACACCATCTAGATCAATGATCTATATATTTAAATACATTTCAATTAATTACTATGTTATCTTTTGTTACGGAGTCCTTTGTGGGTGGTTTTGCGTCTTTCTTTGGACCGATTCGTTTGTAAACACCGCATAATCGACTACTTGTGACCATTTGTCAGTCTTATGTATACATCAACGTCATGTATATTTAAATTACACGTAATTTTATGTGTATTTAACCCTGTCTTATCACTAAAACCCGCCAGGTTTAACCATCACGGTAAGGTAAAATATATTGAATATACGACCAAAACCAAACAATACTATCATACCAATTGTCATCTTTGTGTACAATACATTGTATATATCGGCTTTGTTTGCCTAACTAGAATTTCCACAAAGGTATATATATTATTGACGACACAAGATATAATCCGATATCAGTGTTCAAAGGCTACAAGATTCAGCAAAGTGTCTTAACTTTAAGTCATGTTTGGTTGCCGCGACATTCGTGCATTAATGACGGAGTATGATTCTATTTATATGTATGTTATTCACACAACACACTTAAGAGTAAATGCACAAGTATTGGCGTTTCTTAGATCTCCAGAAAGTATGCATTAATTATTGCACTTGTCATAAGTAAAACAAATAAAGGTAACAACGTAGATTTATAATTTCTTTTAAAAATACATTTAAAGAACATCAAGTTATTCATTAAAGATCTTAGAACTACACCTAGGTAAATCGGGCACAGTCATCGGAAATTTTTGTGTGTGGACGCGACTCGTACTTGGCCGATAATTTTATTTATATTTGTTGTTTAAGAATTGTTGTGTAATAATTTCTTTCTGTACATTCGTTCGTAAACTACACAAATTATTACGACTATTTGTTACCATACGTCAAACCTATATCCAAACATGTTGCAATGTCAAAATGAAGGCGCCAGGTTTAAGTAACATAGTAGGGTAAAACAAAACTCATCAATAGGTATATCAAAATTCAAAGACACGTCCAAATCAAACAAAGCTTACGTCATGTCATTGTGTACAATGTAATTATGTATCGCGGCTTTATTTGCATAACTAGAATTTCCACAAAGTTTTATATTATATATATATTATTGACGACGCATGACATAATCCGATATCAGTCGACAAGATTCGGCAAAGTGCCTTAACTTGTAAGCCATGTTCGGATGCCGCGACATTCATGCTTTAATGACGGGGAATGAAACAATTTATATGTATGTTATTTACATAACAGGCTAAGTAAGAACTGAAGGTATTTATTTGATCCATTTAGAATTGTCAGATAAGATTGATCTTTCGTTGATATACATGTAAAAGTACTACGAGTTGATGCCTATGCATTACAATGCCTTGTTCATTTTCATTTTAAATTGCGTAGATTTTTTGGATAGCAACGTTCGGTGTCGTATGCAAATGAACCATTTCATCATAATTATCACAATTGCTTAGGAATGCATAGATAACAAATATAATTATAAAGTAAATGTTATGTTTATATATTCTTGTACATATAACAAAATATCTTGCCTATACGATCTTACGTATTTAGTTACGAGGTAAATCAACATAATTGTGCAATAAATCATTTCATTTCATTACATTATTATGCACAAGGTTCCGGGTTCAATCCCCTGCCAGACCCCTGTCAAGGTTAGATTCTTGTTCTGTTTCTCGGTTTGAGGATTTGTCTTCATGTCCATCACATTGTGTTGCCAGGTGGGAGAATCGTAGGGTTCGTTCGGGGCGCCATCATCGTCACATCCATTTCCGCCGCGTTATTGTTTATTATTATTAATTTTCCTTTCGGTTTGAAAGGTATTGTGCCAAACTTGTAAAAGAGGCGACTCATATCTCATACAGCGACTTACATCTCAGTTTTCAGGAATGACAACGAATAAGTGATCAATCCTCATATATAACTTAGAAAGTATAAAGGTAGCAAACGAGCATGCAGTCCACCTGATGGTTAGTTATCACTGCCGCCCATAGTCATTAGTAATCATTCGAAGAACACTTAATATAATATATATCATAACATATACCCATACCTAAGTTTGATCAATCAATAATTGCTTACGGAGGATTATGAGGGTGGCGGTGGTACCTCCCCGGTCGAATCAAACGAGTTCTACCACCTTTTAATATGAAGTTGGATAATGGTCCATCGGCTATGACCATTTGTTATCAGGTGAACTACGACACTTTGTTTCGAGTTAAACTTTAACACTTCTACTTCTACTTTATATAAAGAAATCGGTTAAAAAGAAAGAAGTAAATATTCAGTCTTAAAATAAAAACATGTAAGTAGATCTTGCACTAACCACAGATGCAACTGTAAATACGAGTGCAATTCATTACATTTCGCACAAAACAAGGCACAGATTTATTCCCGGAATAGCTGTAAACTGCTATACTGTAAACTGATTTACGTCCTAAGATTTAGCACTTCCACTTGTATCGGAACGTAAAACATTTGTTACTGACTCGAAATACAACAGCGCGTTTCGAGAGAAAATCTTGTCGATCTGATGGATTCTTGACGCCACTTTAAAATATTTGGCTCCGCGTTGCCTTTGTCTTTAAACTCACAAGCGAATAAAATGATTATTGTTTTGCGTGCTTATGAATTTAATGATAACACTAAAATACCTAGATTCAATTATACAATACTATGAGTATTAGTCCAATATATGAATATTTTTTTTTGGCCATAAAAAGAACCGACTTCAAAATTAACTAAAGAGTGAAAAATAATAATTAATTTTGATGTCGGTGCTATCTCTTCTTTCACTTTTTATATTTCCTTCTTGGAAGACTTGGCACAAGAAACGATCATTTCAGCTCTTGGTGGCTAACAATATGTGTTCAACCTTAAGTAGCACATAGAACCTGTCTGAGGTCGTTTAATGATTCCATCATTCACCTCTGATATCGGATATATCATGAACAATGATTGTGTTTGTGAGGTTCTGAATATAATACGGAAAAAAATAACGTATAATTGTGATGTTGTCTAAAATACTATAACCATAAAAATATTCACCTAGCCTAATTAATCATAGCTTTTTATCACATTGTCTGTGTCGTTTGTGCCATAGACGGGAATTAAATCCGGAACCCTCTGACGCGGTGCTCAAGTGAGTTTTTCAGTTAGTGCGTGCGATTCCTTGAACAATATGGACCATGAAAGTTATTTAACGGGATTGATATAACAACTTTTCGTCGAAAATCGCTTCGACTAATTTTAGTTGGAATAAAGTCATTTCACATAATTATTCAT
>DWNR01000499.1:0-19411 GCA_018250455.1 Polygonus leo | reverse complement strand
ACATTTTCTTGGAGCTGGACATCAGGGCTATCCCCAGTTAACGGATTATCCACTATTTACGACAGACCCTGTATAAGTTTACAAACACAAACGTTAAACAAAGGGGCAGAGGTTTTTTAATATAAGTAGTTTAAATTGATATTATATTATTTATTATTATTGATAATGTGATTTGCTTTGCAGTCATCTATACTATAATAAATGATGATATAAATAGCTACCTAGATAGTATTATCGACAAAATGAAATAAGCATATGATTTACTGCAAGTTAGAAAGAGATGTAGAGATGAAGCACGGTAGTGCTAGGGAAAGATCTAGATGACCGTTACGACCCCCGTTGTTATAGCAACCGCCCCCTCTATGCGCTGAATGAGACAAACTCGCTTTAAAGAGAGACAAAAGATTATTGAGGGACGTTGCTAGGGCGGCTCCCCTCGTTGCTATCGGGAACCTAGGCCCCTGTGTTCAATTCATTGCCATAACAACAGCTGCCACCCCTATAAGTAACTGGGTCAGTAGAAAATGACGTATCGATTTTATATATAACGTGTACTTTTGAGACTGGGCAGAAATCCGTATGACCTAAAAATCTCGAAATCTTCATTTTTATCGTATACAAGCAGCAAACGAGCTTGCATTTATGGCCACTGCCACTCATGGACATCAGTAATCATACCCAAGTTTGATCACAGATTCGTTGCTACCCCTGAGAACTAAGATTTTCACCTCGTATATAAGTATAGCCTCATAATCGCGCCTCTCGAAACCGAAACACAATAATTGCTTCACGAGCTTATAGCGAGCACCATGACACTAAACAATTGGCAAACACAAAACAATATACAGTTATTGATTTTCTATCTTTTACATCTCCTCCCCAATTAGCAACACAGTACCCTGTTAACATATCACTATTGCACTTATATATTTGGTTGTAATCAATAGTCGGTTTGATATATCTTAAAACTCTTTTTAAATATGTTTTAAATGGGATATTGGTATAAACATGTTTTGGCATAACTATTTTGGGACCTTACAAAACCTTGTGTCATCATAAATTTCATATGAATGAAACAAATCAGACTGTTCTCAACCCTTGGCCACTAATGTTATATTGACCTCCATTTTTAATTTTAAACATCCACTTGCTACTTACAATTATAACATGTACAGGTTTTTCACAGAAGTCCTAAGTAGTCCCAAGTCTCAAGTCCAACAATTTTTTTTTATTTGTGATGGGTAGTCAAATTAATCTGTTATTCAGTTTCATTCTAAATTAGTTAGTTAATTCCGTTTTCGTTATTATATTTTATTCCTTCTCTATAGTGATGGGGCCTTAGATTATAATCAGACAAAACTAAAATAATCATAAGCATAATCATCATTTATTTGCTCTGAATAAGGAATTACAGGTGTTAACATGTATATAGAAACCGCTTATTCAAACTTTTAGCGGGTGCAAATTTTAGTAAGTACTATTTTAATAATATAAATCTATTATGTTCTATTCCAATGTTATGTTTACATTTAATTCATTAAAAAAGTTACACTAAATATTTATATACATGTTACGTTTATGTCATAAGACAATATTATTTAAATGTCCATGATATCTACTCTATAATGTAATTCATAATCGAATGCATATACTCAGTTAGGGTATAAAACATTTTAGCGTCAGCCAATTGCCATATATCGACCAATTTTTTATACGCAGGCTGTGCGAATTACTTGAATAATTACGGTCCTACATAATGGCAAACACAGTCCGTTTCGATATCTGGCCATAAAACTATAATATTCCCTTTTGTCCTGAAATATGCATACCTTATTTACAATCCATTCACTGATGTACTTTCGAAGTTCAAGGTCAAATAATTAAGAAAATAAATTTAACCTCAAGAAATGTTACGATCGTATTACGAACCCATAGCAGACAAAAAGATTCAGATGACTGTCAATACACTTTTCCTATTAATGTTTTTTTACTTTATATTTTACTTTATAATTTCCTCAATTTCATTACATTAATTTGTAGATTGTTATCTCTGAGCCATTCTATTACGTTTATAATTGTGACATTGATTTCGTCATTGTAATGTTTTGTACTGTTTTTTGAAATAGTAATATATAATTAATGTAGATTTTAAATAGAATAGGGCCTCATAAGCTCCCTTGAGGTACACCTAATTTATTAAATGTTATGTTTGATCTGTTCAATATTTTCCCTGTAGTAACAGTGTATATATTATATATTTCAACATACTGTTGTCGTTCTCTTAAGTAAGTAGATTTCAAGACATTGTAATGGCTGATTACCTCTAATACCACATTTATCACGTTTCCATAATAACAGCTTATTTGAGACGAAATCAAAGGCTTTGCTCATATCGCTCAAAAGTATTTAAATTGTATCATTTTATTACTTGCCATGAAGCTAAACATATGTTTTTTGCATATTGCATAATGCTTTAATTTTTAAGCAATTGTCTGCCTAGAAGGTAAGGTTTAAAATATTTGGTACTTAAATCAAAATTACAAAACAATTATAGCACAAATAATGTAGCCGTTCCCCAAAGCTACATACTTGCGTCACTTGGTTGATTCTGCCTGTTCAGCTGCCCTGCCCGCGCGCATTGAGGTCGCTGAAATATGGGATGGAGCTATCTAAATAAGTGTACCTAAACCTGTTTCCAGGAGACGAGTGACAGAACTTGTTCAGCCTCTTGCCATCGTCACGTGCGATACCATTCGGCTCAAGGGGTAGCGGGCACGTTAATCAGACAAAAGCCCTACGAATGTCGTCGTTTATTCTAGCATGACGAGATAACCGACTAGCACTTCGACGGCATGAAAGACCGTGGTGACCAAGCTGGTTGACATCTTAACCACAATGGCAGCGATGTGGTTCATTTGTCTTGAAACCTAAGCGCAAGGCAACATAGGGAAAAAGACAAATTATCAAACAAAGGCCCAAAAATAAAAGAAGGCAAAGCCTGTGACCAAACCCTGACTTCTTTTCTGAGACTGAGACACAGTCTCTGAATATTTTCAGATTTAGGAAAATTATCTCTTGAGTAGGCCACAGACCAGGCAGTTTCGACTTCGCTCATATATGCTATTTCATTATTGTCACATAGAATTTTGAAGATTTCTAGTAGTAATATTCTTGGCACTATTAGAACAAGCCAAAAAACTCAGACCTCCGTAACTGATAAGGAACAAAAAGACGATTTCGAATTATAAAAAAAACGCCATATGTGATTTTGGTGACGATGATGATGATAATATCCTATGCTTTTTCCGCTTGAAACTTAATCTAATTTTATTTCTTTTACAGATTTTTTCTTCGCCTTTGACTACTGTCAGCGGCTTCACTATTTGTATTTCCGTGATTCATGTCGTCGATTTCACTCTCATTATTTACGTCAGTGTTGTCAATGATTTCAATGTTCGGCCTGTCGTTGCCTTGAATACTGTCATCGTGATGATTATTAAATGTTACACACACACATCTTCACGCCAAATCCCTAACGGGGTAGGCAGAGAGTATCGAGTGCCAAATGGCACGGTTCTGACATACTTGCCTAGTTTCTTCCACTTTCATAACTCTCCTTATACAAACATGTATAATACCTCATGTTTGTATTAACTTTACAATCATTACTTCTTCGTTATTTCGATAATCGCCGAGTAGATCGCGTACATTTTGCATTCGTTGCAGATACAAATCATTACTTTCATATGAAATCAAGCCCGCAAGATCTTTCATTAAAAGCATAGCGTTTTTAAATTTTTGGTGCTGGGAAAGAGTTGTTTTTTATATTCACTCGAAGAAACGACGTATTTAGGTACTGTAGCTTCAATATCTTCTATATGCGTTTGAAATACACACTGCGTCGCGAAATAGTATCTTCGTGTCCAACGCTCGAAACATAATTCCTCAACATAAAAGTTAAGATTTTTTAACTTTCTGACAACAAATATATGCCTGTAATAAACAATAACATTATCTCTTCGTGTGTACACTAACATTTTTAGTGCACGGCGTATGCACTTGGTCTTTTAAGGATAGTCCTTGTTTTCGTAGTTTTCTAGGATTCTAAAAAGTTTTAAAAAATTCTAGGTTACTCTTTGAAGTGTCTACTATACGGTCTAGTAGTTGTCCAAGTCAAAACTTTGAAACCATTGTTAAAAATTGAAAAAAAAAACAGCTCCAAAAATCGGAAATCTTATTTTCAACTGTCCCTCAAAGACCCAGTATGCACACGCTGGGTTACATATTAATAATTTCATAAATACTCCTAATATTATTATTTGAGTCATGTCAATAATTATCACCTGTAAGGTAAATTAATTCCACTAAATTTTGTCCCATGTATCAATAACTGTTGTACCCATCCCATGTATCAATAACTGTTGTAATCTTACTAAAACTTTCATAGCTGACAAAAAGTTCTTGTGATTCTGCTTTATTATAATCAATGTTGACCAAATTTTTTAAGTTATATTCAGCCTGAATACATTTAAACACACATTAAACTATTTTTTTTATTCAGTTTGATCCAAACGAAGCAAAACATCATTTGAAAAGGCAGCGGGTGTGTCTATTGCTTCCTGATGTCAGGCCCAAGAGAGATAACTATGCTAGCGATATGGGCGCAGCTCCCGACAGTGCGGCGGCCGTGTATACATGAGCAGTAGTACTCTTCTATACACAGCCTTCCGTATTGTGTTAGGTTTAACAAAAAAAAGTATAGTACTGTTTCATTCGAATATGACGTGACTGGATTCGCCTTCTGATTGATACCTTATCGTTAATTAAATGTTGGTATCGATACATTTCTATTATATAATCCCCGTTTATTCGTATTTACTCGTGACAATAAGATCTAATACACCATGGTCTGTGGTATCGAAATTGTTTTCATGCCTTTGTATGATGAAATAAAATCATTAAAAACTGTTTTTTTTTTTAATGAACCTGTACATTTTTCTCTATCGATTTTTAATTAAATATTTATATGCCACATTATTTCCCGTAGTTTAAAACCCTTTTGGTTAATGTCCGCCATCGCAAAGCGGGTCAAATATCCCCAATGACCTTTATTAGTTACTACATTTATTCTTTAAGTATTAGTATCAATATAAAGGACAATGCTCATGAGAGTATGGACCGCCGTCCAGAGTTGCGTCAAATTGAAACTTGTTTTGGACGATGTACTATTAACCAGTTACTACCCCCAAGAAATATTTTTAGATCAGCATGCGAGTTTTGAAGTTATTTAACAAAATGTAACATAACCACAAAATCGAAATTACCCGACTTATAGGTTAAGTGTAGATTGCTTGATGGAACATAGGGATGGTTTTAACTGATAGTAGGCACCTACACCTACAAGGTTTTTATTATTGTAAATGCTTGTAATTTTTTTCTTACGAGAACTAATCAACAGAATACGATTTGACAATGGCAATACAAAAAATCGGTTGAAGCAAAAATCGGGAACCCTTGCCATCAAATTGTCACTTTATAAATCGATTGTAATATTATTTGTTTAGTTGCAGCACTAATAGAATTTATTGAATTCAGACTTTATTCGTATAATATCGCTATTTTATTTTAAGAACAACAATCAAGATTATCGTTTTATTTTGTCTTAAATGAAATTGACAATGCCCATGAAAGTATGGACAGCCGTTTAGAGTTGCGTCAAATTGGAACTTGTTTTGGACGATGTATAAACCAATTACTATCCCCAATTATCATTATTTTTTAGACCAGCACGCGGGTTTTGAAGTTATTTAACGAAATGTAACATAACCTCAAAATTGAAATTATCGAAATTCGAAATTGTTTTATTTGATGCAGTTCCATAGTTTTGTTACACACAAGTACAACTTTCATCATAATACAATTAATTTATGATATGGATGATGATTTTATTCATCGTACTCACAGTCATTGAAAAAATCATCTAGATATGGTACTGGAGCATAAAAGTCATTAAACCGAGCCCAACTTAAAAACCACACCACAGTCAACGTTACGTTACGTGTGCGCAACAGCCAACGGTTCGCCTACCAACAAGACAACTGCAATAGTAACCTACTATAGCTTCTAGGGTGTTTGCTACAGCATCCTCTTTACTTAATAATAAATATGTGTAATATATTGTTTGGCAGCATGCTCTCCTTCTATTGATATTTCCTTGTTCTACATATGTTGCCAAATGGTTGACAAGTGAAAGTCTATTTTTAGCAATTGTAACATATTATAAAGCCTCCGGTGGATCATCTATGACAATATGGAACTTGCATAAGTTGAGATCATATGATGTTCTATAATGTAATTCTTTAAAAAAAAACTTGAAATTTGACTACTACTAAAGTTAGTTCCATTATCGGAAATTACTAGCGTTTAATACAAACTAGACAATGATATAGGTCACGAACGAAAGCAGTCATAGCTGGAAACCAAAAATGCTTACGAATTTTTGCTTTAGTTTTCATCGTGACAACGTGACAGTTTTCATCGTGAAAGAGTCTTAAGGTTTGGTCTGGTACCTTTTGGAACAAAAATTGTTAGCTCTCTATTCTCTTTTGTCTTGTTATATAATAAACCATTACGAACTATATACTATATTGTTTTGAACCTAGTTCCCCCATTTGTAATCTATCTATAAGATCTAATGTCTCGGGGTCCTTTTGTTGCGCAAGTTCTAGCCAAGACTGGGGGTTGTCTGTAATATTTACAGTGCTGGGCACGGCTATAGGAAAGTCAACAGTGTTACGATCGAGGAAATCAACATGACTAAATATTTCCCTTTTTTATAAGCAACTTAAAATCTTGCATGTACGTCCACCAACGAGCTACTCGAGGTGATGAATCTTTTTTTTCGTGGTTGCTTTAATAGCATTACAGCCAGTTATAATTTTTAAATTAATTCTTAGTAATTATACTCTAAAATGTTTCAGTCTGTTATACAGGGTGTAACGGAAAGGGTATTTTTTTTTTATTGTGTAAAGGTAGCAAACGAACATGCAGTCCACCTGATGGAAAGTGGCCACTGCCGCCCATGGACATCAGTAATCATCCCCAAGTACAATTAAATCATACCTAAGTTTGATCACAAATGCGTTGCTACCCCTGAGGACTAAGATGTTCGCCTCGTTTGTAAGTGCAGCCGGCAACCACCCTCTCCAAACCGAAACACAATAAATTGCTTCACGGAGGATTATGAGGGAATTGAGCTGGACCCAAGATTGAGTACTAATGCGTTACTACCCGTGAGGACTAAGATGTTCGCCTCGTTCGTAAGTATAGTCGGCAACCCCAAACCAAACCGAAACGCATAAATTGCTTCACGGAGGATTGTGTCAGCGGTGGTACCTCCCAAGTCGATCTACATGGCAACAAAATAAAAAAGGGCGTTATTTATACATTTATAGTTTAAATTATAGATTATGCGTTTGTCTTATATATTTTATTCATTTCTAAGTATGTCAGTGTATCATATTTTTATGTTCTTTTTCATGTATATTTTAAGATATAGGGACCCACGCGCCGTTGTATCATTGCTTATGCACGACCCCAAATATTATTGAGGTAAGGTAGCGGTTGTTTTGAAAATGGATCTTATATTTTTCTATTTACGCATAGAATTATGTATACTTTAAATGTTCGTAGGGATTTCCTTAACTACCTAAATATATATAAATAAACCCTTGACCCTATGTCCGACTACTTAATATATATTTTTTATCGTCTTAGGATACCAAATGAGCATGCAGTCCACCTGATGGTAAGTGGTCACTGCTGCCCTTCGTGATCATCCCCGAGTACGATTATATCATACTTGAGGTAGACCACAGATGCATAGCTACCCTTGAGGACTAAGATGTTCGCTTCACGTTTAAGTATAGCCGGCAACCACGCCTCTCCAAATTTAAAGACAATAAATTGCTTCACGGAGGATTATGATTGTGTACTTTATATGTGTTGGGAGAGAATACTGAATAAGTAGTGTAGATATGCGTTACATTATAATATATGTAGGTAGGTTTGTGGAAGATTATCCATAGTTTAAGGTTATCCATATCTTTATTTTATTGACTGATTGCCAATATAACGGTGGCGTATTGGCTCCCTCTCTTGTATCTTGGAAAATATCACTCTTTTGATTTTGTCAGGTTGTAGATTTCGTATTGTTATAACAGTCAGGTTTTTTTTCCCTACGTAAAGCAATTTTTGTATTCAAACCAAAAGTAAACATGAAATAAATATCTCAGTACGTCGCTACTCATCTTTATTTGACTTCAGATTTCAACCGTATTTGGATTTATTACGTATAGGCGGGAACGACCCATTATATATAATAATGTGGACCTTCAGCTTTTCTTTATCTTTACTATAAAATATTTTTATGTATTTCTTTAAAAAATCTTCTTATAATAATATATAAATATGTTGGTCTGTATGTCCTTTATAGAATCGTAAACATTGCATTGCATTGCATTTGGTCATGTGATGATCTTTAGCAAAGTTGTTGTGCATGCCCACGAAGGTTTCTGAGTGGTACGGCCAATTTTCGACAGTTTATTTTAGTTGATGATGTAGCAACGCGCGCAGGGTACAGCTGGTTTAATATACCAACATTTTACATACATTATTAATCACATTTACTTATTGTACCCAAAAAAGCCATATGTATACATAAAATCAAAAGGTAAATGATAAACGTAAGTGTGAACAATCCGTTTTTGAGTTGATTTAGCTAAAAGCTTTAGGATACGAAGATACTTTACAAGAGAGAAAAAATGAATAATAGTCCAAAGCGAGTAGAGCTCGTATACTAAGCGTTATGTCGGGAAGGGAAGATGCGTACCTACTGCTAACAGATGGCGCTCATTTGAAACGTCAAATGACGTATATTACAGTATATTTTTAACGTAGTAAAATAGTATTGTAAATAACTTATTTTATTCTTAGTATTTGTTTTTATAGCGCTCACAGTCATACCCATTCTGTTAACGTTTTAAATGTCTTTCTATATGGATTCATCATATACAATCCTGTGATAGACACACGGAAAGATGCTCAGTAAATAGGGTTCCGTTGAAATTCTTTGTATACTAAACATATTATGAAAGCCATATTAATAATCTGGTACTGAGTAATATTAAAATTAAAATATTCTATTGTATTGTAGGTACTTTGTCACACTTTAAAGGAACTTTTTCATTAGCCCTTCTATTGAAATTTACAACTTTTCAAAATGAAATTAAACTTACTGCTTGTTAAAAAGGATGGGTATAACATTCTATATAATTGTATTAGTATTTCATTCAGGGAATTATAATTACGTTACAGCGGCCCAATTGTGTAGTTAACTCAATTCTATTAGAATTTATTATACAATCAACCTTATTGTATTGGTATTATGGTCCATTTTCCACTTAGCGGATTTTAATTTTTTTTACGACATGACATTGTTTTTAAAATTAATTACCATACTTTTTAATTATGTTTTAGAATTAATTAGACTACCACAAAGGACTAGTTAAATAGGTTTATTGCCTATGTTTGTCATACCTGAATTAAAAAACTTTATCTTTACATGTAATACCTACTTTTAGGGTTCTTTACCCAAAAGTTCTTTACCCAGTGTTGTATCTTTTAAAGAAGTGTAATTATGAAAATGGTCACTACTTCTCGTGGAATATATGACAATTCTTCCATTATTTGCCAGATGCCAGAAATTGGTTTTTAATCTATAAAATTATTTTTAATCCAATAAAAGATTTCACTTTTTGTTGTCTGATATTGGCATTGGCATCGTCTTGGTCAGTATACCTGACTTCAAGAAAGGCAATTTTTGGCTAAAATTTGGCCTGAAAAATATAAGCTAACATGCTCTATATAGTAATCCACATAAAACATGCAACTGAATTCATTCAATCTGTGGATTTATTTAAAAATATTTTATCCTAACACATATTTAATACGAAGTTGTTTAAAAATATTTCGTAAAATTAAGTTTAAAAACATCGGTTCTGTTCTTTGTTCGATCAAATCCAATAGGAAAATAAAAAGTTGTTTTTGGCGCCAACATGTTTCACACGAACGCAAGTCGCTTTGAAACCGGTCTTTTCACGCTTTCATTAAACGGTTAAACCTACCACTCCAACTATATTTCATTGAATGAGACCCGCAGTTTAAGCTTTAAGGTACGAACGTAAAAGAACATGTTTAGAATGTGTTTCTGTGGTTGTATATAATTTTATTTGAACGGAACCTGCGTTTAAAAAACTGTTTTATAGATACATATATATATGCGGTTCGCGAGTAAGTATTTATTTTACAAAGTACCTGACACGCTTTTGAAATTATTTGAATAATTATATGCATTTACTATGAATGACTTGACCCAGAAAAAAATTACTTGAATCGTACCAAACATTAACCACAAATGCGTAGCTCTCGTTGAGGCCTAAAATAGTCGCTTTGTGTGTAAGTATACCTGGCACACTTCTCCAAGATAAAAACACAAAAATTGTTTTAAGGAGGATTATAAGAGAGGCGGTGGTACACATGTTCAAATTAACTAATCAATATAATCAATATAATACTAATCAATATATTACATTTTACAACACATATTTCACATAATTACAATAAAAAAATGTTTCGTCAAATTAAGTTTAAACACATCTGTTCTTTGTTCGATCAAATCCAATGCGAAAAATAAAAAGTTGTTTTTGGCGCCAACATGTTTCACTCGAACGCAAGCCGCTTTGAAACCGGTCTTTTCACGCTTTCATTAAACGGTTAACCCTACCACTCCAACTATATTTCATTGAATGAGACCCGCAATTTAAGCTTTAAGGCACGAACGTAAAAAGTAAATGTTCAGAATGTATTTCTGTGGTTGCATATAATTTTATTTCAACAGAACCTATGTTTAAAACACTGTATACTGTATACATTTGTATATGTGGATCGGGAAAGTATTTATTTCACAAAGTACTTTACGTTTTTTAATTTATTTGTGCGTTCGTATAATTATGTACATTTAATTTTTAATGATGTGACCCAGAAAAGAACCACTTAATTCGTTCCAGGGGTTAACCACAAAAGCGTTGCTCTCTCTGGACTAAGACGGTAATTATAGACAGCAACGACGGCGACGGAGATAAACAATTTTAGTTTTTCAGATAATAAAGTTATTATTTATATCAATAGTATATTCACGCTACTTATTTAAAAAAAATATTCCGCAAAGTTTAAATTAAACGCTTTGGTTCTGACTTGTTTATTTCAATCAAATCCTATACAAAAAATAAAAAGTTGTTTTCGGCGCGAACATGTTTCACACGAACGTAAACCGCTTTGAAACCGGTCTTTTCACGCTTTCATTAAACGGTTACACCACCACTCCAACTATATTTCATTGAATGAGACCCGCAATTAAAGCTTTAAGGCAGGAACGTAAAAAGAACATGTTTAGATTGTGTTTCTATGGTTATATGTGATTTTATTTAAACAGAAATGGTATATATCGATATATCGTATCGTAACCGTATCGAACTCGTAACTCGGTATGCGATATTATTGCATTTTAATGTATTGATAAATGTATCGTAATCGAGTACAGTCGATTAGTATCGAAATGCTATATAATCAGTGAATGTGAATGTAATATAATATAGCTCAATGTTTTCATTAGTTTGATATTTGAATTTTGTTAAAAAAAAACATTGAAATGTTATATTATAAATAACAAAATGTTCAGTGGCACTATTTATCATATTTTTCTTATGATTCAATATGAATGTTAACATTTTGAATAATAAATAATTGGCATAGTTTATTAAAAATGAAACACGGAAAAAGTATTAAACACGGATATATAGTATAGTTCTGCATCGTATTCCGATTTATCGTGTTGTAATGGGCATCCCTACTGTAAATTAATACTTGTGCCGCGGGTAAGCATTTATTTCACAAAGTATTTGACACGCTTTTGAATTTACTTGTGTATTAATATTTATGTGCATTAATTATTAATGAAGTGAACCAGAAAATAACTAGTTCCCTCTTTTCGTAGGTGTCGTAGAAAACGACTTAGAACTTATAACAAGAGATGGGCGATAGCGCCTTCCTAGGAATTACTTATCGACCGACCTCCTAGGGTCAACTTACTCGGATAATGTTCCTCTTTTTGGTGACATCCGTGTTAGTGGAAGAAACGAAAAGTTTTAAACGTGGATTATTATATAGTTTGGTGTCTTTGTAGTACTTTATCTATAAGTCTTTTTGTAAGGCCGCCGAAATTCTGAGAACTGATTGATGAAAGAAAAGAATATTATATTGCTCTTCCGACAGTACTTAGTCTGTTATCCCACTGGCGATTGTCCAGCGATTTTTTTTAAGATAGAAATCCTCCGACATTCATTCGGTGAGATCGTTGCGTGCCCACTACGTTGTCGCTACGTAGGGAACATTGAATAAAAAATAATTATTTAAATAATTAAATGCATAAAAAGAAGAAGGTATAAATATTCGTAAAATATAGAAACATTATATTCCCTCGTTCTTATATAAAAAATACTCTCTGCCTACCCCGTTAGGGATTTGGCGTGAAGATGTGTGTGTGTGTGTGTTCTTATATAAAAAATCATTCATTGCAACAAACTTTAGCATATAAAACATACATTATTACTTTACTTATTTGAACTTGAGACAATAAAGTACAATGCCAATTACCCAGGATATTGTAAAAAGGGAGTCAGAGTCAATTTTCTTATAACGCTTTACAATAAGCGTCTGTAAGAAATTCTTAGAAGAGGAAAGGGATGAAGTTTGCTACAAGATGCTACGATAAAGGCTACGAGCGCTACGGTAAAGGCTTTCTAGCTACGACGTAGCTTTATAAGGAATTAAATCTATTGTAGTTACTACAGCACCATTATTTTTTTTGTTCTAGATATTAATCATGTTATTGTGGATAAAAACTTATAAAGAAGAATTTTTACATATGCTCTCTGTGTGGTTTGTGTCAACTCTTTCTTTTGTTTCAATATGACATGGTTGTTTAATTTGCCTCTGTGCTGCTATAGCAAACCAAATGAATGTTTCTTTCTTTATTTGTTTTGAATATTTTTAAAAAGGATTTTAAAAAGGAGGAAAAACCTGGAATAAAACCCTTTGTCGGGTCAGCTGAGGGTTATGTCGGACTCAAACCAACTAAAAGACTGACGGTATTCCAGCCCACCATCTTCGGGCGGGGAAGCAGGCAAAACAGCTCTTAGCGCGCTGCTCCAAAATACACGGATTCCGTTCACCGCTACTCGTCTACTACACGTTACCCCCCCATCTTCTCCCCGCGATCGCCGATCCCTGTCCCACACAGAAGGCAGCGACCTCAGCATAGGCCCTAGACATCGCCGCCTCCGTTTTGTCGCGAAAGCAGGCCACGGCTCTAAGACGTGCTACATCCTGACGCGCCGCGTACCATGTGGTGTCCCGGCAACGACATGAACGTTGTCGCCTTCCACCGATCCCCGATCCTTCTCCGTTCCTCAGGCAGTGCCTTCAGGCCACGCCGACGGACATGCCGAGGAGCCCGCCCATGCCTCTATCCTATGCGCCCTATGCCTGGGATCATCAGGAGCACAGGGAGACCGACCTTGGTAAGCTGCTCTTAGTCTGATCCCTTCCCCCTAGCCTGTCTGGTATGGGTGACCCTGTCCGGCATAGCCTTGGAAATCATTGGGATATGCAAGCCCTCCCCTCCCCCACCACAACCAGGCAACAGCTCTGCGCGTGGGGACCCCTACCTTTATACGGTAAGGCAAACATAGTACCAACAATATCACATTCCTGGATACGCAATTAAATACAGACTCTTTATTCTTAGCTATGCTTTATTTTTCTTTTGTTTTTATTGGACTTTACTTCAAAAAGGCATTTTCGGTCACTTCATCGCTGGAATTCATTTTGCTCAACGTATTGCAATACAAAGAGGAAAGGAAGTCTTGGATAAAATTTCAGCGATGGAGAATATTAGACATGATAATTTTCTTTTATTTTCGTATATCTAGTTTTTGATTTTGTGAACAGTGGTAGTTAATTTATATTTTCTTTGTACATGCTTTGCATTGTCTTCACCAATTGTGAACCGATTTAATTACCTATTTATTACGAGGTCTAATATAATATAAAATCTCTACCCAATGTTTTCTTATATTATTATTTTCTAAAAATAGTGACGGAACATATTTGAAATCCGATATTTTAAGATAATTGAATTTCCCCCTGTTTATATTTTACAGCCAATAATAAAAAAAATTAAATAAAATTTAGTTGACATCCCTCAGTCTCAAAGAAAGCTCCAAATACAACTACTATGACATTATCTGACCGGGTCATTGATGCAATTTGAGTAATAAATCCTCAAATCCTTAATTTCAGTCAACAAACATATATTAGGGGGTCATTGTGTCTAACATGATTCAGTCACGGTATGAAAGGGGCTAAATTCGGGGTTGTCACGTTTTTAATTAATATACGAGTGGGTGAGGCCAGAACGTACGCATGACCTCTTTGTTACCGTGTATGAAATTCATCAATGTTAATGATACAACATAGTTTGTTTTGTGTTACGTGAGTTTACACGTGAAACTAGCGAACTTAATATTTTGAAGAAACCTTTGTGACAATGCCACCATCATAGAGTATTTTTGGCGCTCTTTTAGCGCTCGGATGTTCTTATGACAATGGAATCCTTTTCAAAAGTACACGTCTGTCTGACTGTCCGTCTATTATAGTCAATATATTGCGAGTATACTGGACTGATAATGAGAAATTTTGGTACTTACACGTACAGATTTCTTTATTGTTTCATCTTTTGTAATTTTTTTAACGTGTGGTGTGATATATAAATGGTCTGGTCTGGTTGTCACAACATTCTTTATTTCCTTATACGAGTTTTCACATAAATGATCGAACTTAATATTTGAAAGAAACCTTTAGGACAACGCCACCTTCGAGTATTATTAGGGTCCTGGATGTTCTAATGTTAAAACGGAACCATTATAAGATTACTCGTCTCGTCTGTTAAAGATAATTAGCTATGGATCTACTGGAGTGACTATGAATTTTGGTACATTTTTTGTGACAAAAATGGGGACGTGTAGCATCAATAAATTATTTTGTATTTTTAATTGTTTAGTGTGACTCATATGACACTATGGAAAGTGTTTTCGTGAGGGGCTTTAAATTTAGAATTTTAATGACTAGTAGAAATAAATGAAAATTCATTAAGTACAAGTGTCTTTTTTACTTTTACCAGTGAAATCTTGAAATTGTTGTTGGAATCTTTATCCTTAAGATAGAAAGTACTAAGTATTTTGGTTTGACTCAAAGTGTAATTTGTTTTGTACTCAATATACTATGTGGTGTTAATCAGTAAAGTTAAAAGTATTAGTATATTTCGTATATAATTAGTAAAGTTAGATAAGCAAGAATAAACTTAATTTATTTATTGACTTTCTACTTAAAACTTTTTGCACCATCTATACAATAAGTCTGGCAAACTAAATGTCTGACACAGTCTGACAAACAAACTAAACCTAATAAGAACTGTCGCACTTCCAATCCGACGTTATCAACGCTTCCATCTAAACAGTTATTTTGTAACTAAGACTAAAATGTTAGAAGTTTGTTAGCGTAATGTTTTAATCCGTAATGTGGGTGCGACAGGTCTTCAAAATGAAGATAAATTAGCTTGAAGCTAAACTTTGAAATGAAACATACTTTGAAATATAAGCAAAATTTTAGTAGGTAACGTTAATTTTATCAACATTGCTGTCCGTTATAATAATCCTTCGTTGCATTTTAATTAAGTCGTTTTAATACCAGCATTTATCTTTACGTTAAACAATTATTTTAAAACTGTCTACGTCAACATCGTAAATTATATTTTAATGGTGAGCTAAAGCTTTGGATGTCATAGGCTTGACAAATTTAAGAACTTAAAAAAAATGGTGCAAAAAGTGTGCAATTTCTTGCTAATTTACTTTTTTTAGGGATTGCAAAAGGTGCATCAGAACCCGTTCCGCTATCGTTAAGGGTGTGTATTCCAAATATTCAAAATAACAAAATAAGTTATTAACAAAACTATTTTATTAACTATTAATACCATACATATTATAGTACAATATACATATATTCAACATAATTGTTATCCTTAGATATCTTATAGAAATCTTAATTTCTACTTATGCCCTCTGTTGGCAGTAAATACGGAACGCTCCGACTACCCTACTACCCGACTTTAGTCGATTATATTATTATACAAATTACTGCGCTTATACCTAAATAGGATAAAAAAATGAGTACATAAAACGTTGAAAAAACAAAGAGTGTATACATATATTTTTAATATACGATAAAACGAGGTTACCGAAGCAGGATGTAGATATTTACATGCATGTCATAATGTAGTTTCATATTAATATGACAGCGGAAATCAAATAATATCTTTATTCTGTACCTACGCGATTACTGTTATCTACTCATGTATATGTTCACTATTAGTGGATAAACGATAAGCGATGAAACATACAGTTCTATCAATAGTAAACAGGGTCAAGAGTCTATTAACTTAAAATTGATTATTGAAAGGATTAGAAAAGGCAACTTGTAAATTCTTATAATCTATATATATAAAAGGCAAAACTGATTAACTGACTGACATATCAACGCACAGACAAAACTACTGTACTTAGAAACTTGAAATTTGGTACAGGGGTTCCTTTCATGATGCAAGTGAGCATAAAGAAAGGATTTTTCGAAATTCTACCCCCAAGGGGTTTTCGACATCTATGCGGACGAAGTCGCTGGCAAAAACTAGTTATATTATAAAACGTGTAATAATAAGAAAGAAATTAAGAAAGCATGTGAATTTATTCTCCCTTAGGTAAGTTAAGATAAAGAAGTTTTATATTTTAAATTTCAAATTTATTATTTGTTAATGAAATTAAATTATTTGGTTTGGAATTGTAAACTATAAATAAATTCGTTACTAGTATAACTTACCGTACTCATTATAGTAACAGTAGTAATATTTAACACGTATGTATATTATTTTATCATATTAAAAATGTTACTGAAAAACTAACGTATAAATATTCTAGTTCTAAGCTTCGATTTTTTTAATACCGTCGGTCCGGGCAGATGTTGCCCTACCTCTAAAAAACTCTAAAATAGCTTCATCTGTACACCTTCAAGTCAAAAGTAACTTACCTCAAATTGGAGTTATTTTCACAAATATGTATGTAAACTTTCCTTGAAGTCAGTTAAGTAATCTGGTAAATTTGGACGAATACACATGAAAAGATTTTTTTTTAATATTTATATATTTACTCGTTGCTGCTCAAGCATTTACTTAAAACATACAACGTAATTACAACGGCTATTGTTTAACATTTCCTACCAAAGGGTTAATCGATACGATAAGAAGGTGACTCCAACCAAATCCTCTTTTAATGATAACAAATGCAAAGGAAAATTCTGATTTTGGGTTCAATTCACATAGTACATTTGAGAGAGAGGACCTTTACGACAACGGCTACCAGATAAGTGTTGATGACAGTTTAAAGTCTCATTACACGAACCTCTTTCGATTAGCCAAATTTAATGCAAGTTTTTAAAGCAGTCGGTTAGTTAAGCATCCTTTTCAGTGCAAATCGTGCGAGGAAAAGGTTTAATACCGTTTTTTTAGTATCCGTACCCAAGGGATAAAAACGGGACCCTATTACTAAGACTCCACTGTCCGTCTGTCTGTAACCAGGTTGATCTCATAACCTGTAATAGCTAGACAGTTGATTTTTTAACAGATGATGTATTTCTGTTGCCGCTGTAGCAAATGCGGGGCCCATACAACTAAATGTCCCATACAACAAACGTCATGTTTTTGCCGTTTTTTATAGATAATGGTACGGAAACAAAACGTCGTGCGCGAATGCGAATCGCACGTAGTCGGTTTTATTTTACTTTATCCTACATTCACGATAGAATTGTTTTCGTATGTATGATAAATACGTGATCTTTTATTTATTGTGAACTGATTAGGATGATGCTTTTTTGTTTTAATAAGATTCGGTTTAGGATTTTTTTACATTAAAAAGAAACAATTGATGCCCACTGACGTGTCAACTTCAAAAAGTTTAATAAGTGTTTGAAAGTGAAACACTCCTTAAAAATATTGAAATTTTACGAGGATTTTTGTAAAATCACATCTAATACTAATAACTCCAAATTAGGTCTTACTGATAATCATTACGGGTTGTATTGAACACAAGAGAAAGCATACACTGAATCGTATTTTAAATTATTAATATCATGTTCAATCTCAATGGCTGTGCACTTGGTATGACACAATTGTACTGTATCGAATATACGTTAATCCTTCGGGAACAGTATTTTTTGTAGATAAAAAGTGACTTATGTCATTTTCTGTAGCCCCGATAGTGCATACATAATTTCATGATAATTATCATGATGATTATGTTAAGTTAAGTAATAAAGGGGTATAAGCGTAACAAACAACCACACACAATGTATAATATTAGTTTTTTTTATCGAATGAAGGTAGCAAACAAGCATGCAGTCTACCTGATTGTAAGTGGTCACTGCCGCTCATGGACATCAGTAATCATCCCTAAGTACGATTGAATCATACCTGAATTTGATCACAGATGCGTTGCTACTCCGGAGGTCTAAGATGTTCGCCTCGTATATAAGTATAGTCGGCAACCACGCCTCTCCAAACCAAAACACAAGAACTGCTTCACGGAGGATTATGAGCGTGGTGGTGGTACCTCCCCGGTCGAACTAAATGAGTTCTACCACCTGGCAAAAGGCTACTATGATCATAAAGAAGTGGTTGGAGAGGCACGGTTGCCGGCTATACTAACATCTTAGTGCTCAGGGATAGCAATGCGTCTGTGGCTTACTTCAAGCTCAAGTACGATACTTATGTGCATAGCTACCACTTCACATCACGTAGACTAAAAGCTCGTTTGCCAGCTTATACGATAAAAAACAGTAGCACTCTAGTAGTAGAAAACTTGAACCATTACGGGTGTATTTTTAGTTTGGATATAAATTATTAATTTAGAAATAATGCAATTTGCAAAATCCTATAATTAATTATTAATAATATTATTATTAATAATTTAATTTAATTATTGTTAATTAAATAAATTAAATTAATCTGATATTATTCAGAGTTAAATTATCTATGTGTTTCAATCCAAACACAATTCTCGTATGTGGCCAATATATATATATAGATACAATACAATACAATACAATATACTTTATTGTGCACACCAAGTAA
>DWNR01000498.1:0-19414 GCA_018250455.1 Polygonus leo | reverse complement strand
GTCAGCTAAGTGCTATGAAACCGCAGTCGCAAGGTCGTCGGTCATGCGGTTCATTTCCGCAATACGACACCAATATGACAAACGATAAAAACTATAAGATGCATCATTTGCATTTTATTGTTGTATATTCTGTTAATAAGATATGTATTTTATATTGACAGCAACAATTTTATATTAACAGTTTTATATTAATCATCAACGAGGACGGTCGTGTTATTACTTTTTGTTTTTGGGTTTCATGAATTGTACTACTTCTACATCATTTACAAAAATATGCCACTACTACATACTGAACTTACTTACTTACCTACCTTTCTACTTACATATAGTTGCAAAGTAGCTGGTATTCTGGAATTTATGTTCCAAAAATTCTGTAAAGTATCAATTACTTAAATTGTAAAACTTGTGCCTGATGGTTAAATAATTGTTCTAGGCAATTAAATATTTAAACCATAAGTTAATTGCTATACAAATGACACAACTCGGCCTTGTTATTTCTAGATCACAGAAACATATTTGACCTTTTTAACTGACTACATTTGGATTCACTAGTCGAATATTCGTTTGAATGAGTTCGATGTTTGTATTTTTATATATTTTTTAAATTTTACAGTGACAATCATAGTGCTTTCGAAGTAAACATGAATCATTGGATGCCAATCAACACTCGTAATGTTGCGATTCTATGTTGTCTCATTACTATCTTTATGTTGTATTCATAATTCATTGTAACTGTTTAGTAATTTCCGTACACTATAATCCTGTCTTTCGTTGTTATCGTATAAAGTTAGCAAACGAACATGCAGTCCACCTAATGGTTAGTGGTCACTGCCGCCAATGGACATCAATAATCATCCCCAAGCACAATAAAATAATACCTAAGTTTGATCACAGATACGTTGCTACCGATAGCCGGTAAACATTCCTCTCCAAACCGAAACGCAAGTATTGCTTCACGGAGAATTCTGAGGGGTTGTTTGTTACTAATCTATTTAGTAGGTATTAAATAATTAATCGAACATTAAAGGTCAATCCACGCCGCCATTCCGTGAAGCATTACCTGGCAATGAAAACTAATGCATTGTTTCAAATATTAATTATGAATCGATAAGATTCCTATTCTCGGATGAATAATTTATTGCCTTGCAGTGCATTTCTTCCATGCGACAATAAAACCAGTGAGTTATGTGTTATGGCTTTAGCTCGAATAGTTCCGAGTTTATTATGAGTCACGTTCGTATTACGAGCCACAGTATAGTTAGACGCATAATGTCAAAAGCGCATAATGAGGAACGGTCGCAAAATGCGAAAAGAGCGAATTGTCTTACGAGTGAAATATTTAAAGCGTAAGGAAAGATGTTTCAGGGAGATTCGTTCAATTGTTTTATTTCTTTTTCACTTTTCACATGTTAATCAAAGAAAACTTTTTTATCGTATAAAGGTAGCAAAAATGCATACAGTTTACTTGATTGTAAGTGGTCACTGCCGCCCATGGACATAAGTAATCATCTCCAAGTACGATAGACTCGCACCGGAGGTCGACCACAGGTGCGTTGCAACCTTTGATTATAGCCGGCAACCACTTCTTTCTCAAAACCGAAACACAAGAGTTGCTTTACGGAGGATTATGTGGGTAGAGGTGGTACATCCTCGGTGGAACGCACGAGTTCTACCACCTGGCAAAGTATATTTTATGGAAGGGTATTTTACTGTGACAGAGTTTAGAATGATTTGCTCCTTGAACATTTTGCACTTTTGACATTGAGCGTTCAATTGCCTTAATACATTTTAATGCAAGTTAATTCGATATAAATAATACTTCTCATGCAATATTGATCACCGTGGACATTAAGGCCTATTGTGTTAAAGATTATTGTAACCTGATTGAGAACCAAGAGAAACACAATGTTACTTTAAATTTAGCTTGGAACAATGGCGTAATTCCTAACAATGAAAGTCTTGAATAAGGTATTTAAGGCACTTAGCTTACATGTAGGTATAACATTCAGTGAATAACATTGTACAGGTGAATAGGAATTTTCCGAATATCAGTCTCGCGTGTTTTCGTTCAAGACAAAAACGAGGGCTTAAGATTATATTTTATATAAAAGATGTGTTATGACAATACGAATATATACCTATTATACAAAAATTATACAAAAAACTTTTCATATTCCTATTCAATCTTCGTAATATATCGTACTGCTTGTAAACATTCGTTATCTTCGCTAAGATCGAAATCCAACTTGGTTTTCCACTCACGCAAACGCAATTCTCATGACAAATGGCGAACGTTTGTCAAATATGACGCGGCAAAATTAAGATTGACCAAAGTGCGCGATAAAAAACTGCCAATGCTGATAATATATTTTATAGAGCATCCGGTGAAAGCAAGGAAACGCATCTATTATCATTAGTGAACGGAACTGATGATCATCGAAAGGTGTGGATAATTCTTCCTAACAACACGTAAGCCTTATCGACAAAGCACGTGCTACCTCCACGACTAATCCGAACGTAATCCAACCCGGAAAATACCGATCACCATTGTTTCACCAAGATATTTACAATGCATTCAAGTGTGTTTGCGCGAATTATCGTCCGTGTGAACAGGCTGTTAGTATTTTAACAATACGGCGCGGTTTCCACAGCGCATTCCGTGGGGAACGGTCGGCCTGCCTCATCTTTTGGAGTGCTCGTAACTCGGGCCTAATGAACGATACGCGGTTTGGGGCGGGCGGTACGTGTGTTAAGGGCTAATTCCGGTGAATTGCGAGCCATTCCTAACTGGAGCGAGCTCCGTCTCAATTATACGCGCGCCCCGAGCACGAATTGTCGCCTTACTTTGTCTACGTAATACAGGGTGCTCCAGAAAATCGGCTCGCCGGCAGCTGCATGTGAGCTGTGAGTGTTCGAGACAAAAGATAAGCCGAGCAATTTGTCCTCGATTGTGCTACCAAATTTCGTAGAAGGACTAAATTCGCCCGAAATTACACCGCGGCTCGCCTCCATCGGCTGCTTTGGAACATGTGTTGTGTTAATTAATTCTGCGGCTTTTGTTCGAATTTAGGAGGCGCAAAAAATTGTCTCTTCTTTCGAAAATCCATTCTAAAAATGAAGAGGTTTAATGCATTTGGTGCAGGATTATTTTAGTGTTAGCAGACTAATTTCAATCTCGTTTATTCTTTCTTTGCATATTTGACACTGACTAAAACTGTGAAACCGTTTTCATATTAATATAATTCTTAAAATCTGAACTATATGATTACGTATGTCTTCCGTAGAAGGTATTAATTACGTCGAAGTCCATTTTCATTTGTTTTGCTGCTGCCGAATTCAAAGCACAATTTGTTTATAGTTTTACTTGTGTGTTCTAAAACTGTCGTGTACAGTACAGTCCACCTAAAAAGTACCCTTTGAAAGTCTGCTGGGAATGACGTACAAAAAGCCGGCTCCGGTTGGACAGGTGCAAAGGAACAAATAAATCGTCAGACAAAAAGCTAGGACAAGTTCGCAGGTAGGCAGTCCGCCATATGGCCCTCTTTTCGGCGCACGGGACCGGCTCGAAATGAATAGCCCACAAGTGCATTTGATTCGCTGCTATAAATTGTCGGTATAATGGAACACGATGTTGAGTTATCCGGACTCATTTTAATTTGAGATTCGGCAGGTGACATTGTTATCGTCTTTTTATTACGTAGTGGTGGATGTATTTTCTCGCAATTTAATGTACCTGCTTTTTTATTGCAAGCCTGTTAGTGTCACGGCCACCCATGTACAGTAAACAACAGGATTCAAGTCCTGCCTAGCAATTTCAGATTCATTTTTATTTCTGTGATATTTGTTTGATGACTGACCGACTATATTTTATGGTAATGCACATAAACCATGTAAGAATAGTACAGAGTAGATAAATCCACTTGTTACGATCATAGCAATAAGCAATACCTACACTTGTATGTATAGACATATTCCATAGTGTATCGCGTTCAAGCTAAGCCTAAGCCATTGTTCATTGTAGTCCGAATGCATTATGAACAGTGGTTTTAACTATGCTCTCACATATATGTAGTTTAACTAGACTTGTATACTATAAGTGTATACTATAATGTAATATACTTTACTTGACTTAATTTTTGCATCGTACCGACAGCTGGATTATCGAGGATGTCATAACAAAATCAAAATAGCAAAATTTTCCAATCTCTGATTACTGTAATTCATAATGAAGCAAGCGTGTGGTATTTTTAATCTTTTTTAAAAGTTTATATCGCAAACATAACTAAGCTGTTTTCTTCAAACTTTTTTTTCATGACAGGAATAAGCAGGCCTACCTGTTCACGGATCATCATTGAATTTTGGGACACTATAAATTATAATTAATTTTAAAAGACTTTAAAAAATGATCGTATATAATCAGTTTTCTTTTTCCAATATTATTATAAGTATGAATATTTATTACAATTTTTTAACTTAACCTTCCCTACTTTGTCTGTTTGTCCGTCCGTGCAACTCGTACTTGACCGATTTTTATTATTATTACCATAACAACTTGGAAGAGTTCAGTTTACATTACAAGTTTGCCTATATCGAACCACGGTAGGCCTTGTACATACAAATTGATAAGGTGTAAAGCGGTTAATCTGATAACACTATGCATATTTAAGATCACTGTATCAAATTACGCCTTAATCTTAGTAGTAATGGGGTACAGTATAGTCTCATGTTAGTTGAAGTGGATCCTTAGAAAAGTAATGTACTGCCGGTTGGAATTGAATTAGTATCTTTACGGTAAATAACTGCTTTGAAAGTTTCAAATCAAGTATTTATAGGGAAGGTAAGTGGCATTTCTTACCACTTAAGGTAATTTACATTTTATTAGAAATAGATTTAAAACATAGTCCTCGTTAAGACTTCTCTGTCGATTCTTTGGTTTCTTTCTGTCTTGATTGTCAAGTCTTTGGAATAGGATACCGTTAGACCTTTTCAGCCCAAAAATATAATTCATCTGTCCTGTGTATTATTAGCCTATATAAATTAGCTGTTATACAAAGGTTTTCGGGGACTCTTTCGTTTCGTCGATTTGATATGTCTTATAAAATGTACACTTGAAACTCGTTATAAATAAAATAACTCGTGTAATTTCGCAAAACGTTCTACATTTATGAAACGCTGGAAAATGACTTTGTGAATCGTGAGTATTACTTCGAAACAAGAATTGTAGCAGTTTCTAGAATGTTATACTTGGTCGCATAATAAGAAATAACTGTTTTTTTATTTTTGACTAAAATATGTTATGATTGTGTTTATTTATAATTTTATGAACTGAGTAATTTAGTCCCTCTTGTATGCCCGTTTATACGTTTAAAGTTTTACCTAAAATTGTATCAAATAGCACAGCTTTCAAAACAGTTACTGGTGCTTTACGTAAAATTTCAACCAGACAGATCCAGACAAAACCAATTAATGTAACAGATGAAACCTCAGTGCTACGTACTTACCACGTACCTACCTACCCATCCGCCTACCTATCTGCCGTCGTTACACGTTAAATTCGGAACGCAAAAGTTGACAAATGAATCCAATTGACATCCGCGCAACACACTTTCGTTTTGACAGGCTAATTAATTGAATTTCTCGCGGATACGTGGTATGGCGCCGCGTTGTATAAAAAGAAATACTGCTGGATTATTCGGGGTTGAAATATCGTAATTCAGAACATTGTTTTAAAGGGTTCTTTGCCCTTTTAACGCAGGTAGCGTTAATTATACGCTTGGTGGTTGGTAATTAATTGTTAACCAGCACTTGTGGTTGCGTTAAATTTGTTTTATTATAATTATGCATCGAATGGTTTATTCGAAATGCGCATTTTTGAGGACTCTGAAAGTTAAGCTCTAGGCTTTATTTGTTATCCTCCGATCTTGTTCCTTCCCTTGGTAGCCGTTAATTAATACTCGTAGTTATATAAATGATCATCTCTCTCCGACCCAAAATGCGGAATGAGAATGTCTTTAGAGATAAAGTTCAAATATCATCCACTGAGTTTATGAAATTATTCTTACCTGTACAAGCTAATTATCACTCGTTTTAAGTAATACATTTGTGAAGGAAAACCTTACGAGGAAGCTTCCACGCCTCATAGTTCGTCGTCGTACATTATGGTCGATTATTTTTTTAAGCACTTTTTTATCAGAAATAAAAAATAATTATATCGTTACCAATTTGAAAAAAAAACGTTACATAGTATACTTTACAAGCTGAGATTGAACATCATACTCAATCGATACGGACTGTCGAAACACGATAAGTTCATAAGGTGAAATAATAAGAAAATTCCGCCGCGACTTCCCAGGATTCCAACGTCGCTGAGAGTAAATTGTAAGTCAATTGACCTGGCATAAATTCGGTAACAATTCGTCAACTATTTGCATATTACACCGCCAGAGTTCCACCGCGGCTTTAGCCAACTGCCACTGTGGAAAGCAAGTTTAGTCTTGACTTAACGTTATAAATACGGCACGTGGCTTAGTTATAGTTTGTATTTCAGATACCATATTTCTCTCATTGTTGTCAAACTGTTTAATTAAGTATTGTAGTGGCACGAATACGCAATAGGTCAACATAATGTAGATCATAATCTATTAGTATATAATAATCTTCCTTCATAGTGTTTGTGGTCGCACTATTTCAACGCGGCTCGACCGAGGATGTAAAGTATATTTTATACCAGGTGGTTAGAGTATCCATCCATTAGAGTATCCAGAATTATTATTTATGTTTTAGACGATTTTTTTAGATTTAGAATCAATAACCTTTAACCCCCATTTTTGACCCTTCTCCCCCTTTTTTATTGATCGCGATCTTAGTATTTTAATTTATGTGGCAGAACAACATTAGGCAGGTCAGCTAGTTACTTATATTAATTTGGCTTAATAAACTTATTGTTCTAACAAACAATGTCAATGAATGCTTTAAGCATTACGTCCTTTTTTGTACTACTATTCTTTGTGGTACAATAAAAATTGTATAAATAATTAAACGTCATCAGTAAAATAATAATTGTAACTGGATTGTTACAACGGGTTTTACCAAAAGCTAATCTAACTCGTTATGATTATGATTTCCATATTATTAACATTTATTTGACTAATATCGAGAACACTGAAGTATATTGATGTTCTTAATTTTATTATTAAGAACAAGATTATCAAAGTTTTATTATTATATTATTATAAATAGGTCCTTAAATTTGCGTAAAAGTAAAAGATATCTGCGTTTGGTTATTATTTCATCACTTATCTCAAAACGTAGATTAAATGCACACTCAACAGACTATCCTGCGTCTAATAGCCTCTCGACCGTTTCAGACTGTCTTCATCAGATACGGAGCTATTTATTCCATTGTTCCGGTCTCGTGGTGTGAATGACTCGTCCCCGAAATGTTGCGCTCCGGGTGATTTGTTTCGAATAAATAAGCATCAGATTCTTGAGTGCTGTCAATTGTATTAATTTGCTACATGAATGGACGATTTGTGGCTTTGCCATATAGTGACAATTTATAAGACCTTCCTGAATATTTATTTGTAGATAGCTAACAAATGTGTATTAGTGTAAATGTTGGAATTCTTTATTTCATGTCAGGTTCTTGTATTCCCATGCGGCTATTTGAATAGTATTTAAAAATCTAATCTGATAAATAATTTATATTTTATTGATTTATAGGCGTAAGGCAAATACGTTTGCCCAAAAATAGTCCAACTTATTTATTTAATGATAGAAGTTTCTTAACTACATATATACATAGCCCTAAACTAAGAATCACTTTGTGTTATAACGCAAACAGCCTTGGACACACTTAAACCGCTAATCCTCTACATCTCAATATCTCAAACCGTCCAAACTGCTGAGCCGCACGAGACATTTAAATAATAATTAATTTAATGTATCAATCAGAGTAATAATTTAAAATGTTATTTTGTTACAGCAACAAAAGACGAATCGGAGGGCGAGAGCGAGTGTCGCGGGCGGCAGAACGGCGGCGGCGGCGGCCGCGGCAAGCTGCCGTACAACGGGTACTCCGAGGAGTGCCTGGACCGGCTCGAGCCCAACGGGAACATCCCGCACGATAAGGACTCACATTATGGTAAACTTTATTTATATAGTTGATACAAGTTTTGTCAGATGAAAGTATTCGTGTAATATAAAGTTTAGAGAGGTGGAGCGACTCGTGTAAATCAAAATTCAAGTTTTCATCCATCAGAAGGTTTTGAAAGGGATGGAAATTTTGGGATAACCGATGTTAATTAAACTTAAAAAGTTTTTATTCATCGTAAAGTAAGAATTTGTCATGTGATGATCGTCGTTATTACTTCGTTTAATTCAAGCTAATTCGTCGGCTTTAAGCAGCTCAGCTTAGGTAGATTGGGTGAAAATAAGCCGACAAAAGAAAAATTGTTATGTATATATAATATACTACAAATTGGTACATCTACGACCCGCTACCATCATAATAATTTGAAAAGAAATTCTTGTGTTTCGGTTAGAGAAGTGTGGTTTCTAACCGTACCTAAACATAAGTCATTAATATACATAGATTGTAATCCTCAACAAAAGCATCTGTATAAGATATCAGGTCATCTATTGTAATTGTGAATTGTTGCTAATTCCTGCTTGCTACTCAACATTCTAAAAATATAAATGTATTTTTGAACATACTCGCGTGATTTGATGTTATACAAAATTCTGTATATAATTGACCTGCCATGACCATAAAGTAACTTAGAACTTATTGAAGACATAAGACTTACTTAACTTTTAAATCTTTGTTTCACATTATTACTGCTTCTAGACAAAACACAATATTTTCTTCTGAACATAAACATTAAACAGACGTTATACAAAACTTTTATTCCTAACTAGATTCTTATTCGTAAGTCCAATTAAAGTTCTGCGGAAGTTATAAAAATCCCATTCACAATGCATTTCATTCGTCCTTAGTGGAAAAGAATTGTGCTTTCAGTAGTCTTCAGTTATAAAGAAACCACAACTTGTTTTTGAATTAAATGCTGTTTGAGCGAACAATAGAAAGTACTAGTTAAGGGATAAATCAAAAGCAATTTAAATTGTATTCTATGGCATGCCGCTCCCAATAGAAAATACATAGGTTTAAAAGTGTAAAAATCTATTCAATTGAAGATTTTTTGTTTATTTGTATGTATTTAAGAATTATTCGCATGTAACACGTTACTGAACCAATAAACATTTTTTCGCGTTCGCTCCTGATAAATTTTATTTTCCTCGGTTGGATGTATGTATCTAATGTAACTGAATCTTTTATTGACATTTTTATTAACTTCAATAGTTTATGTACTCTTAACTTAAACCTATAACCCCAGCTTGGAAGCTAATTATTTAAGCTGTTAATATTGTTATGATAATCGGTATAGACTGCTTAAGAACTCAGCAGAGAAAACATTGAACATGGCAATACATTATTTATTTATATGATAAAATTTGTATGTTCGACAATTTATTTCCCTACGCTAGTTATGAAATCCCATTCGTAACATACCGTTTTATAACCCGCCCTTAATCCCGCGGGGCATTACCCTAAGCTTGTGTCAATTTAGGTGTGACTATTGTCGCTTGTTCAATTACAAATTAGGTCTCGCATTACATTTTGTTGTTTAAACAACGCAATAGTTATCGGATATTTTTAACCGTTCTTGTATTATCCGATTTGTTATATAGTACTGACCCGGCAAACGTTGTTCTGCTATATAAAGTATTACTATCTTTTATAGATTACCCAGGCCGCTATATAGCCTATATGTTGCCGAGGACTGATTGCTATATAACAAAACCAGTTTCATCAAAATCTTTCCAGTAGTTTTTATGTGAAGGCCGCACAACAGACAGACAGACAAAAAAATTAAAATGTTTTTTTTTGGCTTGTGTTACTTGTATGAACACCCCTAGGAGTATTTTTTCTAGTTTTTATTCAATGTACAGAATTGAACTCGTCTACGGTTTTATTATATGTATAGATAGATATATAGATTTTAGCCGAAGCTAATAGACACGTAAACTATTCCTAAAAGATTATATAAGATGTACCTGTTTCTCCTAATTCTGTACACTAGTAACTATTTAGCGTTCCTGATGGAATGATACTGTATATCCGTATATGGAGTAAACTAAACAGTAACATAGGAATACACAAAATACAAGATGACTATACTCGTTATTTCGAAAAAAATTAAACTGCTTTTCGTTAAACTGAATCAGCAGGAATCGTATAGGAATCAAACGTTACCTACATTCACATTTCATTCAACATCGTCGTTAGCGAATACAAGTAAGTTTTATACGTACAGTGAAAAATTCCGCTCTCGCGACAGAATTTACTCTCAGCGCGGGAAATCCATGGAAAATGGTGGATATTTTTAACGTCTCTCGCAATGAATCCCCGATTGCCGCGAACTAGTTCTGTTTACGGAACTCGTTACAAAGTTACTTTGCGTTTCTATTTCACCCACCAGTTCTGTGAGAGGACGACTGCTAACAGAATTTTGTTGAATATCTCTAATTTTGGATTTACTACGCTTTAATTGCACTCAGACCCTGTACTTACTGTACTTACTGTTGTTACTGTAGACTTATTTCGTTTAAATGCGATTTAGATATAACATGTTTGTTAACGAAATCATTATTAATTATCGCGTTGAAACCATAGATATGTCCTGTCATGACCCGTCTATGATTACGTTTACAACATTAAAAGTATGTAGATGCGGTAGATGAGGTACAATGTATTGTTTACTTTTGATTCACAATAAAAATAATAATAAATATATAGTACTGTCAGGGTGTTTAAAGGCTCTTCTCGAGTTACAATAAGCATAACATTATCTTCGTAGCTCGCCCGTGAGTAATAAAGGTGGAGTGCCGCTCCGACGTAACCTTACACAGTAATAATTAAATTAATCGCTACGACATACATTCAAGCGCGACCACGTTTTAGTATGTTCCTCTTTGCTTTAATTATGTGTTATCTCGAAAACTACAATTTTACAAGAGAGTAATTTATTTAGCAAATTATAGAACTCGTGTTGTTAGACCGGGGAGGTAGCACCGCCATTCTCATATTCCTCTTTGGAGCAATTCTTGCGTTTCATTTTGAACAGGCATGGTTACCGGCTAAACTTACGCTAGAAGCGAATATTTTTGTCCTCAAAGCTAGCAACACGTCTGTAGTCAACCTCAAGCATGATTCAATCTTACTTAGGGTTACTTATTGTTCATGTCCATGGGCGGCAGTGACCACTCACGATCAGTATGATAAAAAATATCACCACATTTTTTGTGATTTGTCCCAATTTGAATCTTGTTTGAGTATCTGTAAGATCACTCCATCTGTGTTTCTTAGACTGACAAGTCTTAGTTGGAGATAAGAAAACGTTTAAAATTACCCTTGTCTAATAATAATATTATTGAAGTAAAGAATCGCTCATTACACGCATTGGTTTATGTAACATAACATGTCAAACTAGTACTTACATGTGTGTTATTTAACGTTAACGCGTTATTCGCGATTTACGTGATATCACGCACGGTTAGCTGCGGGAGTGACATATCGGTGGTTACATCGGCGTATCAGTGCGGTGGAATTGGTTAAATATTCACGGTAAGATGTACTGATGGTTGATATGTTATTGTGGGTAATTGTGTGCGTGTCGCGATTCCAATTGTGATGTGGATTGTGTAGTGTATTTGTTGATTATCCGTGCCCGCTGAAATTTTATTGCACTCTTAACGAGGAGATCTAGGGTATAATTCAAAGATAGTAAGTTTCATAAACCCTTCCTCTTCTTATTCTTTTTAGGCTGTTCGCCCGTTTGTGATTCAAACTCAGGACCATCGATCATATATGCAAGGAGTCGACGACCAAGCAAATTTTCCCTCTGTTTCTCTATTTTATATACGATAGGATGTGTGTGTGTGTTCGTGCGAATATCGACAGTCAAGCAACAGCATATATATTTAGAGCTGAAAAAAGACTTTTTTTAGGAACTTAGTTCCTGGCAGGGGTCCTGGCATTTTTTTCATGTATAGTTGTTAAATTCAAGTAGAAATCATAATTTGTCCCGCTATTGACGTTGATGTCATATACGTCTAATAAAAATAATTTTCCGACGAACTGATCTAAAACACATAATAAGCTGTTCGGCTTACCGGCTCTTCTTCACAGGCTGAAAGGTTTAACTCCTGCTGCGACAAATCTAATTACATTTTGAGTCATTATCCCGAGCTCCAGCTAATCTTTTTATGGAAGCAGCAAACGAGCGAGCAGACAATATAAATTTCAATTAAGCGGTAATTGTCTTTCATGGACATCTATAGCGTAACAAAGTCGTACTTGAGATCGGTTACTTAAGATTCTTTACTGCCTTTTAAGGTAGTTTGAGAACATGTACGAAAAATATATACATAGTGGTGGTATATTTTTTTTGAAAATTTGTGACTTACTATTTTTGATCCTATATTTTTATCTAAACCTACGTGCTACCTGATACGTCGCCTTTGGACATTTGCATATCATTTCCAAAAGTATTTTGATATAATGTTGTATTGTGTATTGTAATAAATTCGATATTAAAGGCATATTCTCAGTTTTTATAGCATTTATTGTGGAAAAATCGTGTGTCCATAAATTTTAGGGCAGCGCGTGATCTACACTGTTGACTCAACATGGTTGGTTCAACATTGTAGCATCATAAATTTCAAAACGCATCTCTCGCGTGTGTTCAACGAGGGTTAACCAAATAATCGTCAGCGAGTGACGGCGACCATACCGCAGGCGCTTGACGTGTCGTCCGTTCGACACGTGTAAACAAACTCGCCTATATACATAAATATTTATGCATTATGACGGTAGTTTTTTTTTTTAATTTCTGTGTTTTAAATAATCAATCATATCTGGGTAAAACTTGCACACGCTGGGTTCCGAAATGACTGGCTTAAAGATGGTAATGTTAGATGAAAAAATTGATGGCGTTGCTTTTACGTAGTAGGTACTTACATTGTACATTTTTCGGAGTGAAAAAATTATTAAAATTTTTCTTTTTTTTGTGTTTGTTGGTGTAACAGTCATATTAATACGTATACTTTACAAAATCGGACAACGAACTTACTAATAGGGTCTTACTAGTAGGTCCAATTGGCATCTTTTGGGTGCGAAACCCTATAAACTACTTGTGTTTTGATCCGACGTTTCTTTCTTATAGCTAAACCTAGCGATAGAACAGACGGGCTAGACTGCCGCCTGTGTACATTTACATAGTTAATAGTACAATATTATAGTAATAGTCAGCAAGTGACGGCCACCATACCGCAGACGCTTGACGTGTCGTCCGTTCTACACGTGTAAACAAACGCGCCTATATAAATATTTATGAATCCAATCGGCGAGCACGCTTCGCTTACCGCCGTCGCCCGATTCAAACCACTTACGCGTGCTTTTTGTCAACACTTAGCAGATGTTTGGTATTAGAGAGAACTTTCAGATCCTACTGTTGAGGTGTTCCCACCTGACTGTGATTCTTGTAAGAGAACGCAGAGAAGGTAATAAGGAAAAGCTGTAACCGCCTTTAGTAAAATGAGTTCCTAGTTTAAAAATATACGACAAATTTTAGGATACATTGTTAATTTTCTAATATATTATGTTTTTGTAAGACAAGTTTTTTTTATCAAAAATAACGTTACATGTCTAAAATATAAATTGCCAGATAAGCACTTACAACTATATATAGAGTCAATATTACATATTAAAGAATATATTAAAGAAAAATTTAAAAAAGTTTGCGCGGAAAATAAGAAAATTCAAGAAAACTTAATGATTATATTAACATTCCTTTTGTAACCATAGCAACATAATTTTTTAATTAACTATAGTTAAGACAGGACAACGCGTGTCGGGTCGGCTAGTATAGAAATAAATATGGCAACGTCCAGGCAGGCCACGAGTCAAGCTTTAAAGTACAAACATTAATCAATGTATAATTCAAATCAGGCAGAAAATTTCAAATTTCCATAATCGAATTCGATTAACGAGTCTTGAGACCTTCGAATAATTTTCGAAAGAATTTCATTCAAAAGAAATCTCGAAGCAAACACGATCAAATATTTTCTCTTCGGTAAATCACAGAACCTTATCCATTAAGCACACTTCATTTATATTAGGCGCGTAACTGAAAATTATGGGGAGAGCAATGGTGATCCTCCCCATTATTTTTACAGAGGGCTGCCCGCATTGAGTTCCATAAGAACTGTATCTTTTGTCTTTGGTTTCGATTTAGTCTTTTTAGTATTACGTTACTTAAAAACAAATTAAATGGGTATAAAATGTAAATCTAAAGTCCTTCGGGATGCGCAATGTATTCTGACAACTGCCAAAGAAAGAAGGCGAGCGAGAATTAGTGACTTGTAATATGTATATTAATATTGTAAAGCTTGTAATATAGATATATAGCTAAAATTTTAGTTTTTATTTTTATACCATCCATGAAGTAAAAATAAAAATAGTTCATATAAATTCGAAAAATATTCAATTCAAAAGTTGGTAAAGGCCAAAAAGAAGTTCTTCTGACGGGATACAATATAATATTTATATACAGTAAAACATATTAAACTAGTTTTATTGGATCTAGTGATAATTCTCAACAAAATTATAAAATTCAAAGGTAAAAATAATAAATATACTAAATGCAAAATGCACATAAAAATTCACTTCAAGTGTCAATCAAAAACTTTTCATAGAAATATTGTAGGCTGTTGAAAGTTTTAATGATGTACATATAGAATTTGACGCTCTATAAACTACACAATATAGGATAGTAGAAAAAACAAGCGGCGTATTTAATAAAACGCAGAAAAAAGTTATGTGTCCAAAGGAAAATTAATTACGTTAGACCGTGGCGGTAAGTTTTACCTTTATATTTGCCTTTTCTTTTTACACCTTTTACTCCTTACACAGCTCGGCTGGCATTAAAATTTTAGATGACTTAATAACCAATATCACTATATTTGTTAAACATTTGGACGTATATTAACACAGTTTAATTAAACTCAATAGTTTTCATAATACTCGTAGGTGATTTCAAAACAAACCTGGATTCAAACGTAATTGAGCTGAGTGCCAATACACTTTACATACTAATATGTATACGTAATACATTCTGAACCGGTCAATGTGCGGAAACCCTTAAATTATCTATACATATAATAAAACAGTAAAATGTACATTGAAAATATTTACGAAAAACTAATTGGGGCGATGTTAAAATAGAATTAGAACACTTTTCAATTTTTTTTAATTTTTTTGTCTGTCTGTTTGTCCAGGGTAATCTCCGAAACTTCTGGACGGATTCGAATGAACTTCGGTGTATAGATACTAAGCCTGGTCAACATTTAGAACCCCTTTATTTCGGGAAAATCGCTCATTCCTACGGGAAATTCATATAGCAATATTTTATATAGCAGCTAGTGAGTAATATATTAATGATAAGTAGTAAAATAAAATATAATTAATGAACAACGAATTAACAAACTATAAAGTCTGTTAAAACAGGACAGTTGAATACAAACCGTATTACAAAAAATAGAGATGGAATTAGCTGCACATTGTTTCTGGCAAATGAAAACATTAAGTCCTTTGGACTTAAAAAGTCCGGCTACGTATGCCTTATCCCTTTCCCTTAAGTAAATAAATTTCTGTACCAAGGGGAGCCTTCAAAGCACTATAAATAAATACAAACAAGCATAATAGGGTTGCATTTGTGTATTTGTTTTTTCTTGGCTACCCTTTTGCTTTGCTTATCTATGGTATCTTCATGTTTTCCCTACATTCGTTTTTGTTTTTTATTAGTTAATCACTGTAGTAATGAAATTAATCTTTCTTAATTTTAGTCTTTGATTTATAATAAATAATGTCACAGAGACATAAACACAGAAATGTATCTAGTTTTTTTTGGAATAGTAAAATTTAGCCTCGCTAAAATGTCAATTTGACATTTTTATACATATATATATCTACATTTTTTATCACGGCTTCTAATTTATGCTATTACTAACAGTACGTCTTTTTCAACGGTATTTTTGTCTAAATAATTATGCGTAAATTACCTCTCTAAAGTTAAAAGGAAAAACTTTTAATGCCTTCCTAAGGATGCTCTTGTTTGTGAGGTATTTCTACTTTACTTTTGTGACCTGATTTACAAAAATCGTAGTGTTGAAATCCTACTCATTTATTCTTCAATTGTGATGTTCGTATTTTGACTTCTTCATGCTACATTACTAAGTTCGAATACATTGAGGATAGAATGTATGATCCTATTTTGAGATAAAATAAAAATATTTTGTGAAGGAAACAATCCTACATGTTTGTGAGTACCTACAATTTCCGCTGCAACAATAAAAATAAGATTTGAAGGGGGCTAATTAACTATAGCACTATGCTGAAGTAAATACGACCTTATTTCTGAGTGGCATTTTTTGAAAACTTTTAGACTGTACTGGAAATCGTATTCATATAACCAAGGAAAGAATTTATTTGTTTGATGTTACTACTAATTGCAAAATGTAATTTAAATCTATTCTCGGTTCATGGATTGCATTGTGTTCAGTAATGTTTGTTGTTTTAGATTTGTCGCTTCAAGGCTTGTGGCTTCAATGAATTAATAATTTCAGTTCTAGTGCTCGTAATTTGTGGTGTTGCTACATCAATTATAGTAATAGCAGTAGTGGTTATAAATTATTCAGGACTTCCTGCTTTTGCGGTTATTAAGGAAAATTCACATACATGCAATTAAGATAACGCTATTAAACAATATGTTATACATCTTTCAATGAATATCTATCTTAAAATAGTATAAATAAGAAACTTACGTATTTACGATAGTTGTCACGTGGTAGAACTCGTGGGGTTCGCCCAGGGATAGGTACCACTGCCACTCTGGTTATTATGGTTGTCATATATTATACTTGGTTGGTTATACTTACCCCCAAGGTGATCTCATCTTAATCCTCAGGGGTAGCAACGCTGTCGTTTACCTCAGATACGATTCAACCGCACTTAGTTTGGTAACAAAAATCTTTGGACGACGTTGACCGGTGGACTGCATGCTTGTTTGCTTTCTTTAACCGATAAAAATAGGTATTCCTGTAGTATCTGATATCATATAAATGCGTATACATGTAGTATATGATATCATAAAAATATGTCACATGATTGAATTTGGTTGATCCTTTATACTCTTTTGATAACGCCCGGTCGGGACGACGGACGGCACGTCCATTTTAATTAGGGATATTTCAACGAGGCGTGGCAGGTTGACGGGCTTTAGGGCTCCATAAACATTTTTATTTCGTGTTATGAAAAATTATAACCGACGTGATCTTGCAAGTATGAAATACACGTCGCGGTAAATTGTATGTCAAAAGATATAAAAATAAATGCCATTTGTAATTCGAACTTTAGTGTACATTCGTGTAGTGGTGGCTTTGATGTCGTTGTAAAACTTGTTACGATGGATAATTCGGTTGATACTCATATTTTATGCGTATGACCGTAAATGAATGAATCGTTAAATGTTTTATTTACATCCATAAAGTTTTTTGCTGTTAACTTGTAAACATGTCAGGTAAAGCAAGCTTAGTAATGTACACAGTTTGAAAAACGTTTCTATTAGAGTCTTGTCAATGAATTTATCATATCTAAGTAATTTAAGAAATATAATTAGCTTTTTGTGTTGAACAAAAGTTTATTTACTTTGACCTGTTTAATTCTATAATTATCTGCATGCGTGCCACATGGGAATTTTAATGAAGTTAACGTCAAGAGGATAAGAATGTATTAAAAGTTTGGAAGTTGGCTATTATCATATTATATGGGGACGCTTCCGTCGGGGCGGCCGACCGCGCCCGGTCCTACCCTCGTGACCTATTTACATTATTTATGGAATAGGTGTCTGCAGTACACGCCAAATTGTCATTTCTATTCACTATTCTTTCCTACTTCGTAACGAGACCCGCAGTTTTTATCCGGCCGAACCTTTTCCATAACAGTGGTCCGAATGAATATTTATCATAATTCGAATCCGAATATAGTTTGCGGAGCACTCCTTCTTATTCATGAATGTAAATTTCTCAAAAAAAAATCTGCTCGACAACTTTTGCAACAAAAAATGTGGTTGAATCTCGAAATAACTCGAAACATCCCTTACCCAGTACCCTAGTTTTAAACGATGTGATCGATTGTCTCCGTAATCGATTTGTTGGATATAACCGATTTCGCTGTCTGGCGATGATTTATTCGCGGCGTGTTTACACCGCGTCGATATCGCGTCTTTGTGACGCTAACGCGCTCCCAGAGTGCCTTTCAATGCGGAAATATTGACGCCGAGAGAAAAATAGCTCCTTTCAAACAACGCCGATTCGACGCCGTTTTTTATTTTGTCGTGAATTAATTTTCTTGGCGAGCACTTGTGAGGAGAAAATTATGACGAGATTCCCATCTCGTCACTCGCGGAGGCTTTCAATGCTAATGTTTGTGTTTGTGAAGTACTTTGCCGCTTGTTTAGTGAACCGAGTATTTCGGATACCGACCGTGATAAATGTATTAGCACCAATGTGATTATATGAATGAACGATCTTTTTCTCGTAATCTGTGACGTTTAATGGATTTTATTCATTGCTTACTTCAAGTTGGTTAGCATTTTTTGGTGCTAGTCGTATATTTTACGTTTAGACAAATGTCGCGTGTGTTCAAGCGGAGAAACCTACTATAATTTAATTTAATTTTTATCATTAATTCTTAATACCATACATAAACATAGCTATCGGGAACGCAGTCTCACAATAGTGTAAAGTAAATTCTAAATACGATAAAAAATCAGTCTAATGTTTGAAACCAATTCATCATAAATGCTTCACTCTCCTTAATCAGTATGCTACTAAACCCAAGCTTCTACATGTTTTGCAAGCAGTATTATTCCATAAATAGCCTTTAAGTTCTTTCGACTTTCCAAGTAGACAGGAGAATTTCTTTTTATAAGCTTCCATTGTCAACAGATTGGAGCGGAGGCGGGGGCGGCAACGGCGAGTACCGCGTGCGACGCCAGCTGTCAGTCTCGTCCGACTCCAAGTTGCTAGACGAGGGCGCCAGGGAGGATGCGAGGGTGGTGATGAGGCCCAAGCGGCCGCCCAGGCCCAAGTCCGAGGCGTTCCTCGGACCCCACGAGCACAGCAACAGACGCACCAAGCGGTTTAGTGCCTTTGGAGTGAGTAACTAATATATATAAAACTAATATAATTTTTTTTATATAAGTTATTGTGTAAAGGTAGCAAACGAGCATGC
>DWNR01000497.1:0-19422 GCA_018250455.1 Polygonus leo | reverse complement strand
ATGACTCAATCGTACTTGAGGATGATTACTGATGTCCATGGGCGGCAGTGACCACTTACCATCAGGTAGACTGCATGTTCGTTTGCTACCTTTACACAATAAAAAAAAATTACGATTGTCACAGCTTAACTAAGAACTTTTTTTATGTTATTACTTTAATGTATTTTGTATCTTATATAAGGAAGAAAAACTATGTATTTTTGTAATAAATACCTTCTAAAGTTATTGGGTGGTAACACAATACCATTCGTTTCCATTATTTCGTCCATATCATGTCTGCACGGACTTAGGTGAATGGTGAGCAGTTCCGAATACACTTTGTTTAAGTTCTCCTAGAGAAATATGAAGAAGTTTGTAAATAGGCACTTCCACTTATGTATCTTTTATAATATCACACGGATGTAGTAGAGAAAAGAAGAACTTTTAAAAAAAATAACATACATGATATATTTTCTTCTGCTGCATATTGTAAAAATGCACGATGAGCGAGCAATAGTTAACGAACACACTAAAAATCTTTTCGTCATCGGAATTGAATGGTTGTCCATTTGTTTTATTGGTAAGTTGAACTACACCTGAAATTATTAAATACTTTGGTGCATTTCTTTTGAAATATGAATGCAAGCTATACCATACATGAAAATATGTTTATTTTTCGAGTCGCAGTATTCATGGGAATCGCAGTGTTCATCACATAGGGAATTCTAGTGTGGCTGAGCTTAGAATGCCATTATTACTATACTAAATGGCACGTAGAATATGTGACGATCATTATAAGTTAATAGCTTTCGTAAGAATAACATTGTTGCTATTGACCAAAACATGTTTATTAACAGAATAAACTTCTTACCTATAAGACCTTTCTTGTCCACGATAGGGTACACCAGACAGGATCTGACCACAGTGCCAGTGGTTGGGTCTACTTCTTTAATGAAGCGAGGGTCTTTGTATGAATCCCGCACGTTCAATAGCTCACCAGTCCTGGCTACGAGGCTCGCTGGTGTTTCCTCTAGACTTAGGCTGAAATCATATGTAGAAGCCAGATATCTAAATCATAGGAGATAGTGTAGGACAGCGCATAGCATAATACGAAGCATAGTAAAGCTTAGCACAGACGCATAGCACAGTAGAAAATTCTGTAAAGTCGTATAATTATTTTTTATTGTAATGACATGGAGCCCTTAAAAAAAGGTGCAAGGTTATATTACAGATGTCCATCAGCCATCGCTTGTACAGATTTTTTTTCTAGTTCTTGCTAGTTCAATGGGTATAGCTCTGCATAACAATAAAGAAAGCGACCAAATTGATTGTTATTTTAAAACGATTTAATGATATACGGATTGTTTTTTATGTTTCTTTTCGAGGTTTTTTAAGGTGGTAACAGATGATGGCAAAAACAACTTACTTAACCTTGACTTTCCGTCTAGGCATGGCGGTCTTCTCGGAATTCCAGCCGTCATCCCACATGTCAGCTTGGACGTGTTCCCCCACATGCTCTTTATCTATGATGTAGAAGGTACTCCTCATTGCACCGATGAAAGATTTCACTACGGCCTGAATTGTAATTTGTTATAGTATCTTAAAAGGTATAGGTACTAATGCAAGTAAGAAATAATAGTTAGTATATTAATACGGTATAGATATACCTTACTTTTATTTTTTATTAGACCTTAATTTTATTTTTGCCTGGCAATTATTCTCGGAGTGTTATGCTATCACCAGAGCTCTTCAGACGACGCAAGACTCTCCCGAAGAGATAATGTATTAATGTGTTAAGTGCTCATAGATGGAAGAACTAATTTCTTCTTCTTCTTTTAAACAAGTTATGAAAACTGTCTGTCGTTTATTAATAATAATATAATACATGAGACGATGTAATTTTATCCAAAAATTGATATCCAGACTCAGAATACTAGAATTAGCTACTCTTAAAGCTCAAACTTTCCTTAATATTCATAGTGAAAGACACACTAAACACTAAGGGAATAATTTAGCGGTTTGATATATACTAGCATATCAGTCAGCATGGTATCGATAGACGCTAAGTCGCAGAAGTAGTCGTGGAGTAACGATCGGAGCTCGCGGTTGAGGTGGGCAGTTCGTTGCAGCGTCACCCTCGCCTGGGCCTGGTGTACCGCCGCGCCTGCCCAGCATGCCACGCTCACAACCGTGTAGAGAATATTCTGAAGTTGAAGAGAGAATATGATGAAGTACACATACACATCTTCACGCCGAACCCCTAACGGGGTAGGCAGAGAGTATTGAGTGCCAAATGAATATGATGAAGTACTGTTTTGTAAAGATGTTCCTTGGTACCCAGAACGGAATAGAGAATATTAAATACGGAATCGGAAAGTTTTAAGGTTTAAGTATCACTGTGTGATTTATGTGTTTACATTATAACTTTTATTAAGTAGGTTCTAATATGATTAGAAATCATGGTAGGTGGAAAAAAAAAACATGGGAGACGGCAATGGAGAGCGAACTTCGTTGGAACTACTAAAACACATACTTAGAAGTTTGTAAACACTTAATTAATCCTTAATTCTGGTAAAGATGATGATGATGACCTGGAAAGATGAAGGCTTCAGCAGTCTAGTTTAATTACTTCCTCACCATCTCAAAAAAGACGAAAGAGCTGTTCAGATATTGAACTAAAGAGTATAGAAGTTTGCTATAAACAGAGTTATTAAATGTAGTGGTAAATCTACGACGGATTTTGTCACATAAACGTAATTTGATGACGAAGTATTAACATTATGTCAATCCTTTATTAAACTTAATGTACTTAATAATATAAAAATGAGTTATTACATTATCATACGGTTCAGCGAATGTCCTATACAGCTCGAGCACAGCGTAGCAGTCCCCGTCGGGTTTAACAATGGGCATGCAGAGCGCCACCTTCGCGTCGATCCACCTCAGACCCTCCGCAAACCGCCGGTCGCGCTGCACATCCTCCAAGAGCAAGTAGTCCTTGGTAGCCGCCGCGTGGGCTGCAGCTACCTTACCTTTCTCTGGGGATTGACAATGAAATTGAATACACCAATTCTCTGCGTATCTCCTTACCTTACCTCTTTGCTATTTGTGTCCAGCAGACCCACAACAGATATATAAAATTGTCCGCGAAGTCATATGTGGTATTATAATATTACTATACTGCTACCAAACAAGGCTAACCAATGAGCGGAAGAAAGTTAATTGGTATTTTAATTTCTTTTGTATTTAATTTCTTTTAATTCTTATGATTTGGTTATTATCGAAAGATTACTATACCTTATTTTTAAGGTTCTTAGAAGGTTTGTTTGTTGTTAAAGAATAGGTAAAGAACTTAAGTAAGAAAATACATAAATAATTTAAATTCTAACCAATTGGAATGTTTACTTCGTGCCGTTCTGGATTACTTGTATTAGGAGTCATAAGCACTATTTCATTTCTCAACTTGTTTACTATGTAAACAAAAACACCTGTAAATTAAAATTCTTATATTTTTGTAGTAGAAAACAGTAAATAACAATAACGTAATAACACTTTCTCTGCGAGTAACCCCACATTTGGATTCCCCAAACAAAGATAATTATACAAATGTACACAAAAACCCCAATCCAGAAACAAATACCCAGCGTGTCAGCCCGGTGTGGTGCACCATGTGGATAATAGTATTTTAATAGTCTTTCCTTTTACACGTCCAAGATGTTGTCGAACTCAGTTATGGGGAACAACAGGTCCAATACGTGCACACTGACACTATACTGAGTCCATGTTATGAAAACACACAATGGTTAAATTGTGTGTAAATTAAAACACAAAGTAATTAAATAAATGATAAAGATTTGTCATACTTTAAAATATGGCCCGTACCTGAACTCCCCGTAACAGTTTTCAAAACATTAGCCGTTTCGTTCAGCAGTGAGTCCAAATCTACTGTGTCTTCTAGAAACACATTGAATCTATTTATATCCAGGTACGTCCCGTCTCTCTGATCATCTTCTTTTATTCCCTTACGCTCTATCTGGGCGTAGGGAGCTATGACCCGCCTTGTAACTTTGTCCAACTTGTCTGAGGGTACCAGAAAATGGGACTGTGTCTTCGTTATGGTGCCCCGTTTTCCGGCTTCATCGCCTTGCAGAAATGCGTCCAATCTGCTTTTCACAGACCTAGCACTTCTTGGCACTGGGTCAGACATTATTTGTAAATATTTAAAACTGCATTTAAATTACGGTAATATTTGTTTATGTTGCCTTTGTTGATGACAAAGTCAATATGGAAATTTTGATATGTTTTATTAATTTTGATGGCCAGTCTTAGTATTTCGAAATATTTAGCGTAGTTTAGTTTCATTGACAACGTATTTTGACCTATAATATAAACTAAAAATCCACGCAACGCAAATGCATTTAGACGTGTAGTTTTATCTTACATCTATGGCTACTATTCTAGCCGAATTAGTAGTTACAGCGAAATTCTGGGAAATTCATTAAATATAAAAAATTCGTGACTCGATATATGTTCTTGATAAACTCCGATATTACTGATCCGATTGTAATATTTTGTACGTATGTGTAACTTGCTGTTACTTGAGAGCTAGGATAGTTTAAGCCTTGATTCAGACCTTTTTTTTTCAGAAATTGAACGCTACTGGCAGAATATCTGTCGGATCCACTAGGTTATATCTAGAAAAACGTTACTACTATACAACTACATGACTAGCCATAGCCAAAACGTAGGCCGTACTGGTAATGTTGTCCAACAAAACATTAAAAATAAAAGAAAATGACTGAGGTATCACATGTGGGACACTCGATTAGAACGAAGTTCCTTTTTGAAATAAGTATTATAGGTGGTATCTATACATATAATAAAGCTAAAGAGGGTCGAAAGTCTGTACATGGAAGATATTCAAAAAAAAGTTGGCTGGGGGATACTTAGGATCGATAACAGAACACGTTCCAACAGCTTTTAGAATTTTTGTCTGTTTATCTGTTTGTCTGTTTATTTGACCGCGCATCACATAAAAATAGCTTAACGGATTTTGATGCAAACTTGACTAATCTGTCGAGAAGACCCCCGGACATGTTTTAGGCCATAAAATTTTAACCCCTAAAAGGAGGGTTAACGGACGGAGCCGCGGGCACGGCTAGTAAATAAATAAAAGTATAACGGAATTATTTATCTTAAAATGACGCGATAGTATATGTGTACTCCAAAGTAACTGTTTGATGGTTGAAACTAAAAAAAGGGCATATTTAGATGGGATTAATACATCTATACAAACAAATAAAATTGGAGTGTCTGTTTGTAATATAGAAAAAACAGATTAACCTAAATGCCTATGTATGTATACACAGTACATATACCAAAATAACATTTATTACAATTTTTGTCTGTCTGTATGTCTGTCTGTTTGTTCCAGCTAATCTCTGGAAAGGCTGGACCGATTTTGACGGGACTTTGACTGGCAGATAGCTGATGATAAGGATTTTATTTCAGTATTATATAATATAATATGAACGCGAACCGAATTCCACGCGGGCGGAGCCGCGGGCACAGCTAGTACTAAATATAAATCAAAATAAAAAAAAAAATATCTCTAATAAATTAAATAAAATTACAATAGCAATAAATGTACACAAAATTATCTAGCATGTCAGTAAGTTGAATTACCCTTTAAAATATATTATGAGTATAACATTTGGCACTGAGCGCACAGACGTTAAAATAAAGAACGCGCACCTACTAACTATAATGAAACTCTGAAGATACATTGCTTGTTTCCTAGATTTACATATTTTATGCTGTGTGGTGAAAAAAGTAGATATACATATATGCGAACCCACGGCGAGTTGCTAGTACATTCATAAATATTCATCTCCGCAATTGGAGACCGAATGTTTGCATTTATTTATCAAGCCTTATTTATATTTATCGTAATTGTATAACATATCTCGTTAATTAACAAAAACCTCTTTTATTTGCTAGTAAAATTGGTAACAAAGAAAAACTGATATCGCTTCAACGAATACCGTTATTGACATGTGTCATGAATCCAAAAAATATAGTTTGATTCAAAACCCAAACAACACCAGCTGCAAAAATAATAACACAAATCAATCGCTATAAATGAAAAATCGTAAATAAATACAAAATTCCTGTTCGCGCAAATACGGCATCCATCATTAAAAATGTTCGAGTACAAATTTTCCGACTGACAACCCATCTAGTGTGACATGTAAATAAAATGGCAACACCGCGATGTATGTTACGGAACTGGGTCGCGGATTTCGATACGAGATGGCTGGTGGAACGTAATCTGTCACGTTACATGACATATGGACAACGCGACACATAAGTTACTATGGCATTACAAGCACTACGAATTTAACCAACTACAATAAGTTTATGCCGCCCTGGTACTCAACTTGAGAGGCGGTACATCTTGTAGACTGGTTCAATTTAGTGGTACCACCACCACAATCATTTTCGCCGCGTTGCAGTTTTTTTATTATCCAATAAAGGTAACAAGTATGCAGTCCACCATCAGGTGGACCATCAGGTAAGTGTCACTGCCGCCCACGGTCATTAGTAATCATCGCTAAGTCATCGCTAAGTCATCGATTGAATCGTAACTGAGGTTGTTGTCAAAAGTGAGGTTGACCACACGCTGAGAACTAGGATGTTTTCCTCGTGTGTAAATAGTATAGATGACAACCACGCTACTCCAAACCGAAACGTGAATTCCTTCACAGAGGAATATGAGGGTGGCGATAATACCTCCCCGGTGGAATTGCATGAGTTCTGCCTACCTGGCTTTATTCTATAATTTATTTATAGGTACATTTAATTTATTTATAAGCAATTCTAATTTCGGTCAACAAGGTGTATTTTGTAAAGCCAAAAAAAACGCTGCTATTAGTATAACAATTCGACAACAACAACGACCATCAATTCACTTGAATAAAAATATTTATAACAGAACTGTTAAAGCTATATTCCAGTTCTTCTACACCAATCCATTGCGGTCACCAATAATGCATTTCAACATGTTTGCAGAAAGATTTATAAATTCAAATGCGGTTGGAGTAGCAAAAGTCAAAAGGAATATTGACTTTGAGAGGAAAACATTTTCTATAGAACCACTCGGGAGGTCGTTTCTGCAAATTGAGCATTTCCCTCAACACACGCCAATTTTTCAAACTAACCTCTATTACGGACATGTCTGTGGCAGATACATTTTCGATTTTCGATTAAAAAAGAATTTACCCTGTCGCTTTGTTTCATTCTTTTATGGAAAGAAAGAAAGAACTATGTCCCTTTAGTACTTGACGTACTAAAGGGACATAGTTCTTTCTTTCTTTCTAAATTTATTTTTGGAATTACTTTTTCTTTACAGGTAAATCTGTAAATCTGTAGAAGAGCTACCTAAAAACATTTGGAACCAAATCGTTGCAAAGCCCGAATAAATCAACGAGACCAGAACGGGCTGTGAAAAGGTAAAAAAAATCAATTTGTTTTCACATTTACGTCGAGCTAAAGCTTGAAAAACTGTACAAAAACTGACACGCAAACATGCTCTGTTTACAAACGTAGCATCCAAAATGGCGGATCCATCATGGCGGACGCGTATAAATTTGGCGCGAAATCCTCGCGCTGTCACAACACATATTGTTAATTACGTCGCAACTAATGGACTCCCACTATTTTATTATATTCTTTTATTTCCATCGCGTTGGCACAGGACAGACATATACGACATTAATTTTGCTTTTAAACATGCTGATGTGTTCTCTGTGAGGAATAAATGCAAATATAGGCCGACGAGACGTGGTAATTTGTCAATATTATCTCTAGGCTAATTGCCTCCATGCTTTTTCAGCAGATTAATAAAATATTTTGTGTTCATTAATTTGGTTCGTACCTAACGTTTTTATTTTAAAAAGCTTGTAGGACATGTTTTTGTCGAAAAATTGAAATATTTTAATCTTCACTTTACATGGATTTTAATGTGTATTGTGTATTGCGTATTTGACGTACAATTTATGCGTTTTCGAATTTTCCGATAAATGCTTTGGATAAACATACATTCAGAAAAACACATATATATAAGAATTAAATATTTGCATAAAACCCGGATTCACCAAAAATGCATCCGAATTTTAAACTTCAATTACACAAAAACTTCTCTCATAAAGCAACTTAAAACGAAATAAAACATCTACAATTAACAACGAATGTTAACAACAGCTTTGATTCACTAATCATCTTTTATCTTGCTCTTGCAGTCGGTACATACAGGAGTGCGAAAGAGAGCGGCAACAGTGGTCGCATCTGAGTCCCCACTCGGTTTACTTCACTTTTTTCCACACAGGTTTTATGTCACTTGGTGACCGAAACTCCCATTGCAGTAAACATATTCGATACTATATATAATGCATTTTATATGTGTTTTTACGCAAAATTTTAAAAATTATAATAACAGTCGAGGGCATGTAGGTAACGCGTTTAAAAGGTTAGTTCACAGGGAATTTAGGGATTAATATTTTTCAGGCTTTTCTAATAATTTATTTATATAGATAAAAAATAATTGAAGTGAGTTGAGAGTATATTCTAGTATATTTTTGCAGCAATTGCTGCATAAATATATTGTAAATATCTGTGGTTGACATTAGATAATGTCACCTAATTCCTATCTGGCCAGACGACTTAAATGCCGTGTACCTAACACCACAAACTTCAAGGCACTAATAAAGAGCGCTGGGCCACGCTATTCCAAGATAATTACATACTGAGATTAAGCGTATACTACCTTTACCACACTATTATCATTAGGCATAGTACCATCTATCAAGATGTAAAGCCTCTGTACACTATTGTCATATTCTCCCGCCTTTGAAGCGAATACTATGTCATTACCGGGAATGCACCCCTGTTCTACTTTCCCCGCATTACCCTTCCATTACTCTATTATGAACGGATGTGTTGTCAGCAGTGAATCCTTACGGTAAATTTTGTACATTCTATTTGCCTGTTCTTTTTTATTAATTTGTTGGATTTCCCGTCGCTGAATTTATCCTTTGGAGAATTCCGAGTGAATTTTCAAAGAGCGCAAAAGCGCTGAATTTTAATGATACTTACACACGGAATAGTATATTTGATATACAGTCAGTATATTGCAAGTGATAGGGGTTTGACTAAGTAACTGTACTGAATGTCTGGAATAGGATATACGTTGCAATGGATAAATTGATGTTTCTTTGACCTGTAGTCTTGAGCCTTTGGGGGTATTTCATTATGTATCAAAAACATTTTCTTAAAAGGAAACCGACTATAGGACCACAAACTTAGCAACTCAAAAGCCAAAATAATTGTTTTTAAGCTTTTGATGTCGGTCCAAAGTGAGCCTTGAGGGGAGGGGAGGCATGGATTTAACGTGATGAATACCGGTTCAGGGTTGTGATAAAAAACGGTTCACAATTGAAAGGGTATTGGTGAACATACCTAAATAAATACAGACGAACACATAATCTTCTTCTTTTTAAAATAAAATTGGTTAAAAATTATATCAGCAAATTATTTTATCTTATATTACGAGTTTATACATCATTGAATGTCGCAATATTTTACGAATACGTAGAATCGGTAATAAAGATACAAGATAAATAAGTTGCAATTTAAAACTGACATATGTAATTCAAGCCCCAGGCAGAAATGTTTAATTTTTCAAAATACATATTTTATAATTTCACATGATTAAAGATAATACCATGAAAAAACTAACATTTTTTTTTATTGTGTAAAGATAGCAAAGGAGCATGCAGTCCACCTAAGTGGTCACTGCCGCCTTTGGACATTAGTCATCCCCTAGTAAGATTTACCCAAGGTTGACCACAAATGCGTTACTACCCTTGAGGACTAAGATGTTCACCTCGTTTGTAAGTATAGCCGGCAATAACCCTCTCTAAACCGAAACAAAATAAATGATTATGAGGGCGGCGGTGGTACCGCCCCGGTTGAACTACATGAGTTCTATCACCTAGTGGTAACCTACCATCAACCACCTAGTGGTAACATACAAAAATACTAAGTGTTAAAGATTTCTAGATGTCATACATCAATTCATACTTGATCAGCACGGTGTTTACAACTCATGTTGTTCGAGCAAGAAAGTACCACACCCTCAAAATCCTCCGTAAAGCAATTCTTGTATTTCGGTTTGGAGAGGCGTGGTTGCCTTTTATACTCCTCACGCGGCGATCATTTTAATCCTCAGGGATTACAATGCATCTGTGATCAAAGTTCTGTATGATTTAATCGTACTTGGGGATGATTACTGATGTACATGGGCGGTTATAACCACTTACCATCTGGTGGACTGCATGCCCGTTTCCTACCTTTATACGATTAAAAAATAGAATTAAAAAATGTACGTAAGTTACTTTGTTATGCTTTCACGCTTTAACTACTCATCCGATAAATTTTTGTAATCACACACTTTGTCATATATTGCTAACCCGCGCAATTTCGTTTGCGTCACATAAAAGAGAGTGGTTCAAATTTTCTCCGTTTCTGCAACATTTTGCGTTGATACTCCGCGTGTTGTTATATAGCATATAGCCTTCCTCAATAAACAGGCTATCCAACACTTAAAGATTTTTCAATTCGAACCAGTACCTGAGATTAGCGAGTTCAAACAAACAAACAAACTCTTGAGTATTGTATTATTAGTATAGATACAGAAAAGTACATAGAAAACTTGTCATAAATTCGAAATAGATAGTAAAATCGAATAATTTGTATAAACCCGTGCGAAACTGCAGGCACAATCTTGTACAATACATTTTTTAACAACCAAAAAACCCTTTTAAATAAAAATTCTACCAATTTGGTTGGGTAATTTAAATTCAGTCGTACACAAAAGGATCCTAGGATAAACAAAACGGAATTATACACGAATGGTAAAGTATTTTGAAAATTCAGGGGTTTTCAATTTGACTGTTTTTTTCGTTATTTTATTCTGCTTTTATTGGAGAACCAATAATTTAAATATAGTGTGTAATTGTAGATGTAACTATTTCGGAATGGCTTTATCTTATTTTCTTTAAAAAATATATAGTTATACACTTAATATGTATTAAAATATAATAGTTTAGTAATTAACGTTTTATTTTTTACTATTTTTTGCATTTTTTATCGTATAAAGGCAGCAAACAAACATATAGTCCTCCTGATGGTAAATGGTCACTGCCGCCCATGGACAGTTATCATCCCCAAGCGTAATTAAATCATACCTAAGTTTGATCACAGATGTGTTGCTGCCCCTGAGGACAAAGAGGTTCGCCTCAGGTATAAGTATAAACGGCAACCACGCTTCTCCAAACCGAAACACATGAATTGCTTCACGGAGGATCATGAGGGTGGCGGTGGTATCTCCCCGGTCGAACTGCACGAGTTCTACTACCTGGCAAACAATATGTATATTATACTAATATTATAAAGCAAAAGTTTGGTAATTGAATTGGCTAATCTCAGGAACTACTGGTTCGAAATGCTGAAAATATTTTATTGCTGAATGACCTCTTTATTGAGGTAGGGTGTAGGCTATATAACATTATGCTAACGATCAATAGGATCGGAGTATCATAGAATATTTTTTACAAATTTGTCCCACTCTCTCTTATGTGACGGATAAAAAGTTGCGCGGGTCAAATAATGAATGATAAGAAACATTCTTCAGAAAATTCAAGTGTCTATTACAGTTCAAGAGATATAGCTTTGTGACAGACAGAAGGACAGACCTATAAACATCGAAGTCTATACCTACAACGGGTCTCCACAAATCCCTTTTCACGTATGTCTTTATCATACAAGGTAATTTCCAAAACTACTAAATTGATTATAATTTAATTTTGCTCATGTGTGACTTGGTCCGACTTGAAAGACCAGACTTTTGGATCCAATTTGGTGTTGTCGAGATTTTTTAAAGGCAAATTCCTTCGTAATTTTGAGCCTGACAATATAGGGAACAAAAAAATTAGAATTAGAATTTGAAAAAAAATGGGCTTTAAAGCAAAAACGATTATATTTAAAAAGGACTTTAAAATGGATGCTAATGATCTCATCTTATTGAAAAATGTCTGCGACTTTGAGCTGTCAGTTCAACCTTCGCTAAGACTCTTGAGAGTTCAAAGCCTTCTGATTACAGCAAATCGTCTACTGCAGTCGGAATAAATAACAGTTGTTTGTAAAAACTGTTATAAATATTTCATATATTTACAAACTATTATTAATGTCCATTAGGTTTTATTATTATGTAGATTGTAAATTGTATAAATCACTTATACACATGTGTGTATCACTTTTAAGCATATGTGTATGTATGCACCAGCTTTGAGCTCGAAAATTATTTTTGTGCATAATAGTCCATTTATTGATGAAGACTATATATATAACATCACGTTACGACCAAAAGGAGCGGAGTATCAACGAATGTTTTTGCAAAACCGGCGAAAATATGACCCATACTCTCTTATATGACACAAACGAAGTTGCGCGGGTCAGCTAGTCAGTTATATCCGTTATTCAAATTGCTGTAATACTTTGTCACGACATAGATGATAAAACACACACTTCCATATGTACGAGTATAACCGTTAGTCGGCCACTATCAGCTTGTAACATAAACTCTAGACCCAGTGGAATTAATTCAATACCAGAACATTATATCCTTTAAGTAATATTTAGTTTCATAGACAAACTTTTAAATATTCCCATATATAACATATGTGCAATATTGAACCCTAAAAAGGATTGAATTCCCACCTGATCGCAGATGTGCTGCCACTATTACTATGTTTTAACTTTCCATCGAAACAATAATCGCTTTACTGCTTTGTACTATAGGGTTTCTCTCACCCATCATATGCATACAAACGCTATGAATCAGTCAGAGAACTGATCATCTCGAGTCATGAGTCTCGGGCATCAATTAAACCTAACTTTACCGCTTCTATAATATAGCATTAATGTGTCAGTAGTGATACTACCGCCACACTACTCACAGTCAGATAATAAAGAATTCTTCCATCAGCTTCGCATCTACCATTAGTCAGTCTACTTATCATTTAACTTAATTCCAGCGTTAGTCGGAGTCCAAGTTATTTTTGTAAGTATTTGAATAAAATGAAGTAAAAAAAACTAAATAAACTTGTCTTATTTTAATCTGAACCAAAAAGTAGAAAGCATTTTGAAATAAGTGTAATCTATTCTAAAGGGTAAATTTTAATAGTCATAAAATTAAAATTAGGTCAGTAAAACAATAAATAGATAAGCATGCGGTACTTTTTTATAATAACTACTTCATAAGTGGTTATCAATTAACTAATTGCAAGAATCGCTTTCAAACACCCGATCAAGCTTATAAAAGCGTGTTAAAAAAATAAAACGACTACTCTATATAAATCTGTACAAAATGGAAGCAAGACAATTTTAATATTGACATGTAAAATGTCCAATATCGCTACGTCACGCTACGCTCGGTTGCTACGTTCGTAGCTTCGTAGCACTCGTAGCGCATCACATGTTCACATAAATTTAAGCAAAATCGAAATAAACTGTTTCTAACATACATCATGTATATCTAACACTAGCTTTTTCTCACGACTTCGTTCGCGTAGAAGTCGAAAACACCTTAGGGGTAGAATTTCGAAAAATCATTTCTTAGTGCTCACTTATATCATGAAAGGAACCTCCGTACCAAATTTCAAGTTTCTAGGTACAGTAGTTTCGGCTGTGCGTTGATATGTCAGTCAGTTAATCAGTTTTGCCTTTTATATATACAGATATAAAAATCTTGTGTCACGGAGGTTGTAATCGAACTCCTCCGAATCGTTTTGACGGCTTAACATGAAATTTTATTTGTATATTTTGTAGGTCTAACAATACGTCATACGCTATTTTTATGCGATAAGGGTCTTCTATTATTTTATTCTTTGAACATTTCATCTTTATTGTTTTATGATTTGACATCAAAAAATACTATTAACCCTAAACCAATCCCAATTTTTAATCGCAATTTTATCCAGATCAGCAAGTATTAATATATAAACGAGTTTCTTTCCATTTTTTTTACAGTAGTATACTGTAGTAGTAGCATACCCAAAATTCACAATATTTTTTAAGATATAATTACTGAATTAATAATAAATAAATATTAATTTAGTAACACTTTAACTTTAAAATATGTCAATCTAGCTCACCTACATTTTCTCGTAGAGAAATCCGTCCTGCACAACCCTCGTGTCAACCGTCATATCCCTGGCTATCAGGGTTGGAGGATGTTGAAGAAGTTTCCTTTCTGACGCTCTACCCTCCTGCTATAGATTAGAAGATTGGATATCCCTTCCTTTTCCTTTCCTGCCACGTCGTTCATACACGTCACATACGTCGCGACATAAACATTTTGCACAAAGATACCTTTCCACAACCCCTATTTCCCCCGTCCCCGTAGGTCGTCCCCGATAGCTGCGATTCAATTACAGAACTCATTAGCTTATGCTGGGCGCTACATGGTTCACCTTACTTAACCTAAACTTTGTTAAATTCACCACCACGTAATGAATAACTCGAAAGATGTCAATCAGACTCATATAGTAAAAATTATAAATCAAAAAATAAATAGCCCAACATTAATTCATTAATTATTCATGCATTCCCACACATCACCACCACAGAGTTTTAATAAACCTTTTTTATTAAGAAATCGTAACTATTTAGAAAAGAATTAATTAAGTAAATGATTAAGAATAAAAACATATGATTCACTCAAAATGACAAGTTAATAAAATTAAACTCAAATTTCATTAGAACTTAACCTCAACCCTAAAGTCATTATAATAATTCGGTTTAGAAGAAACGAAGTTAATTACATTAATCGTAAGGATCCGTGAAATAATTTTATTACTAGTTATGAGATTCATAATATACCCAATCGTTTTATTCAGCCGTCTCTTGCTGTATATTACTACTATTATCTTGTAATAAAAGTAAATAAAAATTCATGACCTTAAGTAACTCCAAAGAACATTTATAATCAACCTCAAAAAATCCAAAACGCGTTACCATTTGTCTCTCAGACCAGTAGACCTGCCGACCACGCAAAGTCCTATCTTTAAATGTTTATTTTATGTATTTCATTGAGGTCCATTTATTGGTTATTGTTGGTACATTTAGTGGTCCTTAACATCTGTGATAAACTTAAACATATCTTATTCCTTCTCTAGGATGGTCACCAACACATTTCTATTCCTGAGGACTCCTATAGTCATGTATATATATGTGATCGTCATCTGCGATTCCAGAACAAATTTATTATAAACACCTGCTACGACTCAGACTTGATAGAAGCAATGCGGTCGTACGGTTTTTTTATACAAAGGTAGCAAACGGGCAGTTTACATGATGATTAATAATCTCTACCGCCCATCTACGTTTTGTTATCAACTCTAAGTATGATTGAAACATACAGATGCGTTACTAACTGCATTTGCTGCGTTCACGTATAAGTGTAGCCGGCAACTACGCTTCAAAACAGAAACACATGAATTGCTTCACAGAGGATCATAAGACTGGCGATGGCACTTCATCAGCTTAAGTACACGATTTCTACCATCTGACAAACAAATATTTGGTGATACAAAGATTCCACGACCTCTAGACACAAGTTATAAAAAAGTCAAAAACGACGAATGAATTTTCATTCACACGCCCAAACATCAAAATTAGATTAAGTTATGACGCCAAGGAGTTTATGTTCCTAAGCAGGATTTCAATTTAAGTAAAGCAATCCAATTTCACACGACGCTGGGTATAAACGACTGTAATTTTAAAGCGAGATTTAAACTCTGGAATTAGGGAACTCTGGAATTAGTGTACGTCGGTTATGATAGGTATGATGGACGGTCACGGTCATGATTTTCAGCCTATTTCAGACTGGCTGAGCAAGTGAGTTGGGGTTTGGAAACTTTTGAAAATTATCTACTTGCTGGCACATTCATAATAGCACTTTTTTCACATAGCGCCGAACTAGGAGTGTCTGAGGCGAGGACGCTATACAGATACAAAAAGGGAAATAAATACAATACTCGTATATGGTGAGTCTGTATTTCTTATTTTATATTTCATGTCCTATATATTACAGTTGGAACAGAAATACAGACTCACCTCACCTCATTAAAATTTTGTATGCCGTAGGTCGAAATCGAAATCTTATACATGTTAGTCTTCTGCAGGTTTGGGGATGTGTTATTATTCGTCACAATTTGTTGTCCCACAGCTTGTTACGGGTCAGCCTTCAGTCTGATTATGGTTTAAGTAATAAACGCTAAATACCAATAGTATGTACAGACATAGTGATCCAATGGCAATATTATAATGGCGAATGTGATAATAATTTACAAACTGGCGGTTTCGAGAAGAAGGCATATTTACAACAATTATTACGCCAATGCTGCATTTTCCTTTTTAATTAATTAGGTTTCTAACAGAGTTTCGATACTTAATTTTATTTTTGAAAGTCTTTTGATGTCAATACAAAAATTCGTAGACGGACATCCAATAACCAGCAAACCATGGTCCTGCAACACCACGGTTTGCGGCTCATTGGCTGTCCGTCTTCCGCGCAATTACATCCGATATTCAATCCAATCTATAATCCTCTCCGTAGGCTTTTTCATTACTTATATTCGGCAAAAAATGTAGACTCAATGAGAAAATATTTATATACATACCATTAATTGCGGACAGTGGAAACTGAAATAATGGGATGATTTTATTTTCAAGGATCTTTTTGATGTCAAAAACAAAATTTCGTAAAAATGGCGATTACTGTATTTGTTATTAGAAGGACAGTATAGTGACCCTTATACTCATATTTCTCTACATTTTTATTGAAGCTAAAATGAATGAAAACGTTCGCACTACTATAGAACGATAATAACACAGTAAAGTCCCGCAGCCCATGGCTTGCGGCTCATTGGCTGCCGTCTTCCGCGCAATTACGTGCGATGTTCAATCCAATCCATGATCCTCTCCGTAGGCTTATTTATTGCTCATGTTCAATAAAAATGTGGACTCAATGAGTAAATCCATCATTCAAATATCTGACCGAAAATCGAACCAGTGGTACTGCATGTTTGGGTAGTATGTGACCGCTACGCTAAGTGAATCATTAATTGCTGAATTTAATTTACCTAGTGAGATGTTAAACCTTATGCTCAACATAATTTTCCTACAAATAGACACGGGTCTGCTCTAAACGTGGGAATGATATAAGTGGTGGACGTAAATTATTATTTACGGACATACGTCTATTTGCAATACTGCCCTCCAGCAAAAAGGCAAAATGAAGAAAATGACATTTATATTAGCAATGCTACAAAATTTTCACGTAAATTATGTACTTTTCTGTTTTGCTTAACTGAGATCCAAAAAAAGTATTTAATCATTTTGTTAAGGGTCTTTTGATATCCTTTTCTATTAGAAAAAATAGTATTCACATCTCTCCAAATCTCTATTGAAGCTAAAATGAATGAAAATGCCCACACTACTACAGAACGGTAATGACACAGTAAAGTCCCGCAGCGCGTGGTTTGCGGCTCATTGACTGTCCGTCTTCCGCACAATTACGTGCGATATTCAATCCAATCCATGAACCTCTCCGTAGGCTTATTTATTGCTCATGTTCAATAAAAATATGGACTCAATGAGCAAATCCATCGCTCAAATATCTGGCTGAAAATCGAACTAAAGGTACTCTGCATGTTTACGCTAAGCTAATCATTAATTGATGAATTTAATTTACCTTGTGAGATGTTAATCTTTACGCTCAATATTATTTTTCTGTCACGGGTCTGCTCCAAACGTGGGAAACGTGGGAATATATTATTTACGGACATACGTCAAATTGCAATACTGCCTTCCGGCAAAATGGATAGAGAAAAGGGCGTTTATATTAGCAATACTAAGCAATATTCACGTAAATGATGCATTTTTCTGTTTTGTTTAACTGAGATCCAAAAAAAATATTTAATCATTTTGTTAAGGGTCTTTTGATATCCTTTTCTATTAGAAAGAATAGTATTCACATCTCTCCAAATATTTATTGAAGCTAAAATGAATGAAAATGCCCACACTACTACAGAACGGTAATGAGTACAGTAAAGTCCCGCAGCGCGTGGTTTGCGGCTCATTGGCTGTCCGTCTTCCGCGCAATTACGTGCGATATTCAATCCAAACCATGGCTTGTTTATTCCTTATGTTTAACAAAATATGTACTAGGATTGGCAAATATTTAAACACACGCTATAAATTAACGTCAACTAATTGTACGTACTAAGACGACAAAACGTATTAAGACGACAGCATAATCATTCTCATGCTACCATTTTTCTATATTTTTATTCAACTTAAAATAAATGAAAACATCCACAGTACTACTGGTAAGTCTATATCGATAGATAGACGTCAAAATATTTTTCGTATTTTTTTAGGTCATTTCATGTCAATTTTAATAAAAATAAATATTAGTAAAATGACAAGTTCTGGATTTGTTATTAACTGGACACAATAGTGAAACTAAAATGAATGAAAACGTTTGAACTGCTAACATTTGCAGAGTGATAAAGTGATAATGATAAAGTAAAACCTCGCAGCACCATGAGTTTGCAGATCATTGCCTGCAGTCTTCCGCGCAATTACGTCCAATACTCAATACAATACATAGTCCTTTCTATGAGCAATTATTTATACACATATCATTAATTGTGGACAACGGGGATGATTAAAAAGTTTTTTCTATTGGGAATCAAAACCAGGAAATGAAAATGATCATTCAAAATTTGTAATTTTAAGTAACTAAATCTGAAAATATATGTTGTACACGATTGTCGAATGTTTACTGAAAGTGTATAACTATAGGCACTATAAAAGGAATATCAAAAATAAAATAGTTATATGAAAAATGGTCCCTAAACAAAAATATCTTCGGCGTTTTTAGCATAACTTTTGGAAGTCCATTACATATTTTTACAAAGTAGGTATGTAATGCCTACTATATTAACTAAAGGTAAAGTAGGTATTACATATTTAAATGAGACCTTTAAGGTGTGAATCCCACTCGTACTTGGCCATTTATTAAATCCTTTACTATTTTTAGTTAATTTGAAAAGTCATTTATATACATTATATTTAGTTCCACAATGAGCTTAATACGCTTTTATAACTTCGACATATAAATGTTGATTTAATGAGCTTTCGAACATAGTTCGCATTTTCGGGTCAATCCACGCATCTTCCACACAATTACATCAGAAGCTTAATCCAATTAATTCCAACATTTGTAGTTCAAGCGTCAGGCTTTATTTATAGCTT
>DWNR01000496.1:0-19439 GCA_018250455.1 Polygonus leo | reverse complement strand
AAAAGAAATGTAAACATTATCATTTGTGTCTCTACCAATATCATTAGTGTGACTTGTGAGTCGACACAAATGATATCGCCACGAATGAGATTTTTGGTACATTTTTTTAATTTACCGCGCATTAGAATGTTCTAGAACATGGCTTACCTTGGAAACAAAACATGCTTTTAATGCCTAATTCGTACAATAAACCAAAAATAAAACAACTCTGTTAAATCATACGTCATGTGACGATACACAAATGATACAAATTTCGTACAAGTTTCAAAATCTTACCTGATATTCGGTTTTTTTCCTTAAAATAGCCTCGCACACAACTGATCACAAGACGTATTCGTCAACGACTGAGCTTGAAGTACGGAAGGCGCGCGGGGGGAGTAGTAGGGTAAATCAGAACCAAGTTATAACGTGTTTCGTTACGACTACACAAATGATGTTTCAAAAACTATCTCACTAAAAAAGCTAAGAAATCGAAGTTTCTTTTGTATCCAGTATTGATACAACAATGAATAATTTATCTTTAAAGTGTATACAGAATAGTGAGAAAGTATAATTCCATTTTCCTAGACGTGCCTTTGTTCAATAAAGAAATGAAGAAAAAAATATCGGTTTTGGACCTTAACACTAATGAGAAATCGATTAGTTTTATAGACCTTACTTCTTTATTTACAATTATAAAAAACCTATTGTATTTGACTTCTGAGCGTCTTAAAGGACTCGTTGATATATAGTATATTTGGTTGCAAGTAATTCAACACCATGAGATTTAAATTGAAAAAACTGCTTTTGGCCCCAAATTTGAAATCGACCCTGGCGTTGTACTACAGAATAATTTTCACATAGTAAAATACTTTCTTAACTTTTTAAAAGTGTATCTAATTAAGTTGTTATTATAGCGGCTATAGTAATTCACTTTCTGTAAAAACATAAGTGTATCTAAACTATCGTATTTTGATAGACGAGACTCATTCTGATTGACATGGACAGCAGAGGCGTAATAGAAAAAGCAGAGTAACTTGAGCATCTCAGCCGTTTTGGCTGAGATGCTCAAGTTACTCTGCTTTATATATACAAACGATACGATAGTAGATAGTCAACGCCTTACAACAAGTAATAAGTAGGTTCAACGTTACGAGTTACTTTATACGACCGGTGCCGATGCAATAACACATAACTAACAGTTAAAATTACGACTATTTATATATGAACATAGATAAAAGATAACAGATAAGAATCAACCGTAAATATTGTACGTGCGTACAATGCAATCTAGGTTCAAATAGTTTCTCTAAGCAATTGTTAACAAAAACGTGTTGGTCGTGTCGCTTCAGTAACTACAGATAAAACGTTCAAGGCTAAATAAAAACGAAGAGTTCTTAAAGGTAATTCAATAACAAACTAATTCTTGTGAAATACAAGCCATTGTGTGGCAAAGATCCCATGACGAGTACACGCGCAGATCCCGGGTTCAATTTCCAACCAGACAGATAATGAACGATGAATTGAAAATTCTGATCTGAGTCTGGATATTTGTGCATTCTTTATCTGTGTCCGTGGTAACTATGACAGTTGGAATCCAAGTGTGGGTCTATGAATGTAAAAAGTATCTTAATCAAAACAAATAGTATAGTTATATCATGGGTAAATAACGTAAGTGACTTGGAAAGTCAAAGTTAATGTGGACGTTATAATGGAAAATGATTGATTTTGATTTATTTACTTATAAGTTTAAGCTGCGATAGTCTTGTGAATAAGAATCCGACTGCTCACCGTGAAGGTCCAGGTTCAAATCCCAGACACTATGCCACCATTGGAGTCGCGAATGTTTGCTAGAGCGTTTCCACGTTTCCGCCGCCGCCGTTTGGTGGCGACGAGAAGCATCATCCGGGTTTTTTGTCGGTTGGAGTCCGACATAACCCTCCATAGGTTTGGAGGGGCGTGCTTGCCGCCTATATTGACGAACAAGTCGAACATCTTAGTCAGGTTAACAACGCATCTATGGTCAACCTCCGATACGATTCAATCGCACTTGGGAATCATTATTTATGCTAATAAACTTGGGAATCATCCATGGGCGGCTGTGACCGCTTACCATCAGGTGGACTGCATGTTCGATTGCTACCTTCATTCGATAAAAAAAAACATGAAATTCGAAGGGGCGGTGCCACCACAATTCTCATAATTATCCCTTAACCATTTTGGTTTTGGAGAGGCGTGGTAGTCAGTGATAAGAGCACAGATGGTGTTAAAACTCCGGTAAGATTAAATCGTACTTGGTAGATTACAAATTTCCATTGGCGGCAAGCATCACTCATTACCTTCATATGATAATAATACTAAAATATGCAGGTATAATAGTACACCAATAGGCTTAAAATGATGACACATAGATATTATATCTCCCTGAACGGAACACCTGGCTCTTCCATGAACACTTTCATTTATAGATAACAAACGCCGAAAACAAATAGTACGGATACAAGCTCCTCGTACGGTTTTGTCGCTGATCCACGAAAATAAATAGTAAAAGCAAAATTGCACTGAAAAAAATGTTATTAACTTTTTAAAAACGACAACAATTACGAAAATAAATAGTAAAACCAAAATTTCACTGAAAAAAATGTTATTAACTTTTTAAAAGTTATAAACTAGTTATCAACTTTTTAAAAATGACAACAAATTATAGTTTTAATCATAATTTATATATTTTTTCCAATACAAATCATAACGTAGGCTTAGCAAAATTGCGACGAAATGTTGTAGATACTCAAAATATAAGTGAAAAGGAATAAATTTACTTTTGAAATTGTATATTTTGAACTTTTTTTAAATGACAGACAAGCTTAATTTAATAATTTGTGTAGATATGCAGTGATATCAGTGATGAGTAATCGGATTACCGAAGCATTGAGCTATTTATAAGCGTCATGTCTCACTGGACGCAAATAAACATATCCATCAATTACAAAATCACAAGTTTTCTACATGTGACTCAAATTACAGACGGATACGCACTATTTAATTGGAGAAGTGATTAAGAATGGCAGCTATATTGAAACATTTTTATGTAAATTTACTAAATAAAGTAAATAAATCACGATATTTTTTGTAAAATATTTTAAGTTTTCGCTAAGTTCTAAGTTACAGCCCAGCCATGTTATTGCGAAATAAAATGTATTACATATAATTAATTTATGATAGTTTGGTAATGTATTGTAAATAAAATAATTAATGTTTATTTTAATATAATTAGTAACCCCCTGTCTGTGTAATCTGTCCCTCAGCTAATAAGCCCCAATTTTTTAGTCTGGCATTGAATGAAATTTCTCGCTCCGAATATATCGGTTATAGTGAAACATATTCCGAATTCCCAATAGTCGAGTGAACGTTTTCATATCTGTATTGCCACAGGTGTGCTCATGATATCTTGCATATTTGCCTACAAGATAATACCCACACCGGTAAAAATTATGCCGTTTTAAAAATGTTTTTTGTTTAATGAATGAATGCAGTCCACCTGATGGTAAGTGGTCAGTGCCACCCATGGATATTGGTACCTAATCCAAGTACGATTTCATTGTACCTAACCGAACTAACCCTCATAATCCTTCGTGAAGCAATTTATTGTGTTTTTCTTTGGAGAGGCGTGGTTGCCGGCTATACTTAAACGCGAGGCGAACATCGCCTCGTTTGTAAGTATAGCCGGCAGTCACGCCTCTCCTAACCGGAACACAATAAATTGCTTCACGGAGGATTATGAGGGTGGCGGTGGTACCTCCCCGGTTGAACTGTACGAGTTCTACCACCTGGCATACCTATAAATATTAAGCTATAATATTAGCTATACTAGATAGGAAGGTTTTTTTAGTTCAAACGAAATATATAAAACATGCTAGAATACCGTCATCCCTTGATATGTTATATGCCGTATAGTTGGAAGACCTGTTCGGTGCTGAGAAAGTTGACAATCCAGTCAGTTAGCGGATGCTGCTCGGGTGTGACTGCAAATCTGCATTGATAATATATCTCTCGGATATTTTTATTTGATTTTGTTTTAAATATACCGTATTCAAAACTCAATAAATGGATTGATGAGTTAAATAAATAAAATCGGCCAAGAGCGAGTAGGGCTCGTACGCGTCAATTGTTACACGTTGCGGGTTTTAACACTGTTTGGTTGTTAGTTTTTGCGGTGTCTTTAATAGAAGGCTTTGTCCCATTATATATTTGTAACATACTAATTTACATAAAATGCGTGTTTGTATGAGGAGAGTTACGAAAGTGGAAGAAGCTAGGCAAGTATGTCAGAACCGTGCCATTTGGCACTCAATACTCTCTGCCTACCCCGTTAGGGATTTGTCGAGAAGATGTGTGTGTGCGTGTGTGTGTAAATCAAATTATTGGAAATAATTAACTGCAAAAAATCTTTATATTTATTTATTTAGTAGGTACGAAAGTTCTAAAGTTGCATTTCCCTGGGTGATTAGTATGAGTAACGTTAAATTTCAAATAAAAAGAATTGGGTTCTGAATCGAATTAAATTTGAATGATCATATCTCTCAAATTGGACGAATTTCACATATGTACAACATTTTATTAAAAGCGGTTTAGATCCAACATACACCTACGGGTACACGAGATTTTTATATATTTAAGCAGCATATTAGGCAGCTACTTTGCTTTGTCACATTAAAATTCTCAACTGACGCCTGACAGAAGGCACTGGCTACGATTTTGCGTTATACATTTATCACGTTGTATATTTTATTCTGAACAATAAATAGGGTTTAAAAATTATAAAACCTCTTTACATCGTTATTTGGAAGATTTGCATTGTTACACAGGTCGAACATGTAAAGGCCCTTAAGACACTTAAATATGGTATGTGGTGTAGGTACATATCGCGGATACATCTGTGGCGGATCGTAAAAATATGGCCCACTAAGTGCACAAGAAATTTATTAAAAAGGAATAACGAATAATCGGGCTATTAGGATGACCTTCCTAGGGATTAGTAGATGGGTTGTAAGGGACAACGAACACCTATTTAGACGACGTACACGTATTTAGACTATGTTTAGTAATCTAAGATGTGGTAGGTGGCGACTAGAGCAAGGCCAAGTTGGCCTCCAAAAAGCTTGGCGTCCTGAACAGGGCGGAGCAGTACTTCACTACGGGGCAGCTCTTACTACTTTATAAGCACAGGTAAGGCCCCGCATGGAGTACTGCTCTCACCTCTAGGGGCGCTGCAGTATCAACTTGCCCCATTAGACTCAATAGGTACAGAAGCTTGCTGCAAGGGATGTCAATGACCCGGATCACTAATCGATTTGAACCTCTGTATATTCTATCTAGCCTGTAAAATGGTGAGTGCTCTAAGGAACTGGTCGACCAGATGTCCACGTCACCTTTCCACCATCACACCACTCGCCGAAGGATAAAGTTCCATCCACATCGATTGGATTCGTTGCAATCCTTAACATTTCGTTTTGCGCGTTCTTTTTTACAAGATGTGGAATGAGCTTCCTTCCGAGATATTGCCAAATCGATATGACATGGGGTTGTTTAAAAAAGATACGAAAAGAGCTCTCCTTCGAAGCCGGCGATGCATTGGCTACTTTGGTCTTTGCAAATGTCTATGGGCGATGGTGATCACTTACTATCAGGTTGCCCGTCTACCTTATTGATAGGTAAAAATATTTAAAAAAAGCTGTGGAAGGAAGGAATAAACGAAATGTGCACCCATCGAAGAGATCATGTCTGAGAGCATCATTTGCAAGAGCGGCTGGGTGGTGTACTGAGATTGAAGCTGTGTGAATTGTTGTGAATTTCTGTGAGCGGGTTTCTATTTTTTTACGTCTTTAGACACCTGTACACCCAAGCACGTAGCACATCTCTACTCTGGCGTCTGACTGTCTGTCTAAGACAAGCACAGAGGTCGGGGTTTGTTCCTTTCGGTATCCATTGGGTCTACCCAAGGTGAGGAATAGGACTTCCTCCGGGAGCACTCCGGTTCGTGGTATCGCTACACTTCAACAGCACGCCAGAAGCTGCCCTGCGGGATTATTATTATTACTTAGTACTTTAATTTGTGAGCCCGGGCAGATGTCTTTTAAGTAAAAACCTGACGGTTCCAAAAGTATCACATCTCTCAAGTTAGGATAAATTACATCAAATATGTGCGAAATTGTATTCAAATCTGTTAGAATTTTTAAGATTACCATGGACAAAAGTTATTTTTGCTTCGTTAACCACATACAAATTTTACCAAAAATTTCTTTGTTTCCACACATCGTAGAAGTTGAACATAATGAAAGTTACACAGTTGTTTATTCCCATAGTATAAAAAGGTAACAAATTCAAGACTTTGCACGATAAACAATTCGTAAAAAACAACATAAACGCATCTGTTTCAAAAGTTAAAGTGCACACCAAGTAAGTGTCGAAGAAAGTACGAGGCGGGCGTAATCTTCCTTTTTCCGTGCAAAAAGAAGCAATGGTTTTCTAAGTAAAGTTTTCCACAAAGTTTATGCAAACTGCAGTTTAATCTAAACGGGTAAAGTTCTGACACCCGGATTGTCTTCTGCGATATGCAGTTTCTTAATACCTAAGTACCTACTGGAATAATGGTTGGGCATTAAATATCATCATCATCATCATTATTATTACAATCCATTTTGTCCCAGTGGTGGGCGCAACTAACCTCTCAGAATGAGAAGAATTCATGCCAAAGTGTACCGCAATGGCCATGTGCAATTTGGTATTCTGAGATTTTTTTGCGATCTCTTAGACGCGTAGGTTTCCTCAAGATGCCCTTAGCCGAAGAAAAATGATATTTCATCTAATACGCGTTATTCTGAATAGATTAAAAAGTCTTCTGAATTAGAATGCATGCCTGCAATATGATCCAGGACACCGATTGTGAGAGTTCAGAATCTTAATCACTACGTAAAAATTGTTAAAACGTATTGTAAAATTTCATATTTATAAAAGTTATGTAACAATTGGTTATTACTGTTTTTAAATGACTTATATTTTGTGTAGCATTAATGTTAACACTTAACATCATAGCAATGAAATCATTTAGACGAGATGTTCGAACATTTCTCGCGATTAATTTATCTAAGTTATCAGTCTAAAATTAGAGGTAGAGACTTACCGGCTACATACTAGTAGATTAAATGGAGTTATTAGATCGTAGGGATTCAATTAGCATAGAAGCTCAGTTGATATCAGCTGACTGAATCATTACTTTATTCATGTGGGCATATTGGTATCTCCAGACATATTATATACGTAGATATATGTCGGCGGATGTGTTAAAGACACATCGTATATCTAGACAGACTAAATTCTAAATTAGAAGTGTAGGCACATCTAATTACGAAGGTATTATTACGAAGTCACGCTTTTTACAACTGTTACGTACAACGAAACGCTTATTTTAAATACTTGTTACACTTACCTTACAATGACATCAACTTAAACCAATAAAAAAACGGCCAAGTGCGAGTCGGTCTCGTGCACGAAGGGTTCCATTATCTATAAAAAACTATGAAATATGATTTTTTGCCGTTTGCCGTGCCCACTTAATTTTTCTTTCTGATTTTAGTATTTGTTCTTATAGCAGCAACAAAAATACATCATTTATGAAAATTTCAACTTTCTAGCTATCACGGTTCATGAGATGCAGTCTGTTGACAGACAGACGGACAGCGGAGTTTTAGTAATAGGGTCCTGTTATTACCCTGTGGGCACAGAACCTTAAAAAGCAAATTCAAACAACAATTTGCAGAGTAAAATGATAAAAATCTTGTTACAAAAGTTTCTAACAACACGTCCTACAACTTAGTGTCGAAAAATACGTACGAGCGTAGGTAATCTTATTTTCTTGTTGAAAAAGACCTTTGTTGTGTTTCCACTGACACTTTGTTGGTGAAGTTTTGCAACTTGGCGCCGTAGTGCAGTTTAATGTAAACAGCCAAAGTTCAACAACTAGCTGCCCCTCGAAGTGGCATCAATATTGCAGGTTACGAGACCAGCTGTCATTACATTAAATAACGCAAATATTGTTCATGTGAAGGAAATGTCTGCATTCTCAGACTATACTTTTTACGGAAAGTTAAAGGTCTGCTTACCTTAATTGTATGTAGCGATCAGTAAAAATATAATATTTAGTAGAGACAAAATATTTTTGTACGTAATAAGTATAAAATTGATTAAGGTGCTTAGTACATAACTCAGGATGATTTATTATTTCAATTTTCTGTCACCACGAATGCAATAAATATAAATAAATTCCGAAATTAAATATGAAGGTAAATTCTTGTTGAGATATTTAATATACATAGCTTAAATTAAAGAGCTTATTTCAATAAACTAAACGTGATTGTAGCCGAGATGGAGCACAAATGACTTCACAAAGGCCCTTTGAGAAATTCCTTGTTGATGTTTAATTAGTTTAAGATTGCTATTTACGGTAACAGCAATCATCAAAGCAAAAAGTAGATTATTCCTTGAGGCACTTGACAGAATTATCACAGCGATCTTAAAATGAATTCGTCGGAGGTCGAATGCGCTGGCACTCATAAAATTACAGTGGACCATTAAAGTTGCTTTTTGTCACAATTCCATTGAGTATGTTCTTTTACGTGGATTTAAGTCGTAGGTGTGGAACTGAATAAAAATATTTAATGATATAAATATGTCTGCAAACTTTATTGTTTGATAATCGTCATTTAGTAATACAATAAAAGATTGAAACACTTTTTTTAAATTAATATTATATATACCAACTGATTTGTTTGGTTTTAATCATAGATATAGTAGTACCTTTTTTGGTGGTTTCAATGGTACTAATATAAGTTGATTAATATTAATATCATTTGATATGTCCCTGATTTACCTACTAATGTCCGCATAGATATCCTACTATTAACTTCTTTCCTAAGTGTTGATTTTCGGGATTGTTACATGTTACTAATCCCAAATATATTCATCTTTACCGCCCATAGATATTGCCAGTTGACCCTTGTCATTGAAAAAAATACCGGGAACTTGTCCAACATATCTAGTTACTTAAATCCATGGCATTGTCTGTTTGCACAGCAGGATAACTTGGTGTGTTCGAAGAAATTATACGACAATATTACAGTTGACATTCGTTTTTACTGTTTGTGCAGATGTGCTGGCGAAAGCTCGATAATGGTGTAGAATTTGATTCATGACTCCGTGCTGTCAGTACTCTAGTTCACCTGGAAAAAAATTATTCTTCTCCATAATGCATTGCGGATGTGCCGACTTCGAAAGAAACTTATAAATCGGTCGGGATCAAGTTCTATTGCTAGTTAGTTATTGTATCACCTGTGCTATTATATTTTTCACAAAAAATATTTAAGATTAACGCTTTCAGAATTCGTAATATGGGAAGTCGTGTAGATCTATAAACTTGCTTTAAATCGATAAAAAAACTGATACTTTTAAGTGATCATAGTGTGTCTCTATTTACAACTTAGCGTTTCACGAATTTTTAATTTCTTGTAGTTTGAATTATTAAAAACCAACAAGGATAGACACTCCTGCATGAAAAGTATTTATAATCCAATATAATTATGGATAGTAAATATAATGTATTGCATTTTATCAGATCTTAATGAAGTTGATTTGATGTTTAAATTGAAGAAGGGCATATTGATATTGCCAAGTGACTATTATAGTTTCGTTTAGTTTTACATTTTAACAGTCGGCGTCTTTGTTAAATTTTAGAGGCTCTCTTCGATAATGATGACCGTTCGATGTGTATCTGTTTCCGATTTTTAATTTTTTTGTTTTTTATTTTATTTAAATTACATAATAATATACGTACAGTCATTAAGAAGAGTACCTAATTTTGATAAGCTTACTTACTCCAAGTGCCTCTTCACACATCATTTTAGTTTGTATATGATGCTCTTCTTTTGTGACTCTAAATTTGAACACTGAGGTTTAGTCTTTTCGTATAATTCTTAGTCATTTTATAAACAAAATGGTAGGCAATTATATGTTATTCCCGTTATCGAGTAGACGGAGTAGGGCATCGTGAGAGAAATTGTTGGTTATGCTGGCTACCTACCGATTAGATCGCTTGGCCACGCGTGGGAGTGATCGAATCAACACTTCGAAGATTAACGTGTGAACGGAATCTCTAATAATGCTATACGCTTAAATTCCTTTTATCTGTACACGTCCCTTATAAGATAAAAAATACCAGACCAGTATTTTTTAATATCATAATTAGCATATATTTATCTTTTTGGGTTACTCGTCGATTATTATTAGTTTAATTCTGAATATGAATACGTAAAATAATACTAAAATTTACAAGAAAGCTTTTAAAATACCCAATGTAAAAGATCTATTCGATGTATGCAGCAATTGATATGATTATTTTAGAGAAGATGCCACATATTTAAAGTAAGGCTTTATAATAAAAACCCGTAGACATTCAAGCAAGTCACCTTCAAAAAACAAAAACAAACAGGGTTGGTAGGTATGAACGGCCAGATAAAATTCCACGAGAAGATACAAAAATAAAAGTTTTACATATGTCTTTCAATTATTATCTACCTACACACCCACTTGTTTAAAAATATTTATCAGGTAATGACACGCTTATTTTAAATTTATTTTAAATCACATAGTACTTGACGGTTGACGGGCACCTGAGGCTTCAAGCCCCATTAACTGTAACTTGTTTCAATAGAGCTTTGTTTTGTTCGAACCCATCCCGAAGGAAGGAGTCGGCGCCCGCGCATTGGCGCCTTTCTCCGAGAGAACGAGATAGCGAAACCTTTGGCTGGAGTTAAAAAAGGATAGAACAATAGCATTCCGCGCCGGACGGACAGGCCAAATGAATCCAGTTTGGTTGTTATACGTCGGGCTTTCGGTTGTGTATGTATTGCGCTCGGTTTTCGGCAGTGATGTCAAACAAAAGAACATAATTTGCGCGTGTGTTTAAAAAGTTTTATGAAGTGACATCTGAATATGTGCTAAGAGTGTGCTGTTGAGGTTGTAATGATGGATTTTAAAGGGAAACGGTAAGAATAACTAAGAATGCAACCCATTTAGTCCCTCTCCCGTCCCTCTTGGAAGAATGCAGTGCACGATGCCCAACTCGAGCGCACCTTGCGTGTGAGACTTTATCGAAAAACTGCTGAATCAATACAATTATTCCTTTGATCGATTTTATTGTAGTATTATAAAGCTTGGTTGCTTGGTTTCGGTATGTTTATTTTTTTGTATCGTCAGAATTTTAGTTGTCAGGTAGCTTAAAGCTCATAAACTGTTTTATTATTTTGTTTACGTAGGTTTTTAAAGACAAAACATATAATACACAGGTGGGTCTAGGTATGATATTGAGCTCAATATTAATTGCTAAATAGTTTTCTTTACTCACGAAAACAAGATGTTTTTCATATATATTTGTAACATACCTAAGTACTTAGAAACTAAAGACTAATTGATGAAATGGTCAGTTATTTTTATTTCTCACTACCTTTTCTCACTACCTTAGAACCTTGACCTTGTGTTTTAGACTCATCAAACAAGATATCTTTTATTTAGGGATCTATAAATTATGAACTTACTCAATTGAAAACGCGATTGACATTGAAATGTAATTAAAATAGATTATCAAATATACCTAACAGCTATAATATGTGGGTATGAGGAGGTGTCAAGAGTCTCCGAAATCGGCGCGTTTGTATGAGGAGAGTTATGAAAATGGAAAAAGCTAGGCAAGTATGCCAGAACCGTGCCGTTTGGCACTCAATACTCTCTGCCTAGTGCCTACCACGTTAGGGATTTGGCGTGAAGATGTGTGTGTGTATTTATAGGTATCGGTATTTATCTTGGTGGTAGAAGTCGTGCAGTAGACAGCGACGGTAAACAGGAGCGTCAGTAATAGTGTCCCGTTGATATTCTTTAGCTGTCGAGTGCAAGCCGTAAGATCTTAAGGTAGAAGAGGTACAGCTAATGATGCTTTTTCTTTGTAGGACGTATAGTAGTGGAAAACGAGAAGTTAGTAGTCCCTGCCGGCAATGGCCCCACTTCGACCTCCAGTAGGATTGAAGTCCTACCAGAGATGCATTGCTATCCCCGAGGACTATGTTCGCCTCGTGTATAAGTATAGCCGGCAACCACGCCTGGTACCTCCTCGGTGGAACTAAACGAGTTCTACCACCTGGTAAATGAATATAAAATATTTATTTATACATACGGCTCTAATCCTTAGATTCCCACTTTATACCTATGATTTGAGACCGCAGGAACATACGCCTTAAGCAAGATTTGAAACGGTTTTATTTAGTTTGCCCCGTTTGTTACAAGACGGAGTTAATGGGATTATCTCTATCAGAAAGATGTCTTCCTAAAATTGCAAACTTAGTCTAAGAATAAAAAAATGTAAAACGAAATTATACTAAAATATAATTTCTGTTAGAGTTGCGAAAATGGCAAAACTAGTATGAAGTACTCAATATTAAGGCTAGTCCCTAGATAGGCCATTCTTGTTCTCACGTATGGAATTTTATCAGTCTGTGATTTTAAATTAACTGCTATTTGTGACTTAAGTATGTTTGCTTTTCTTTTCGCAGTAAAATGAATTGCATTACGAAATACAGTAGTATTTCGTTGTAAATATTTTTCTTGACTTGTTTTTGATAGGACTTTACTACAAATAGAGGTTAATTAAATACCTACTACTAATATGCATGCAAACAATTCTTTGATTCACATTTCCAGATAAGATCAAATTAAAATGATTGCAAACATTCGTTTATAAAATGTCGTAGTATCATCCTACTAATATTATAAACGCGAAAGTTTGTAAGTATGGATGTAGCGTATATAGCTTATACATCAGAATAAAACATAGGCAATACAATACAAATTTTTCTTATATTTTTTAAGACAGAACAACGTTTGCGGGGTCAGCTCGTAGTGTATAAATTTCACTTTAATATTTACGCAAATGTATCATTCAGTTTTTTTCAGTGCAAATGCCTTGAAGCCTTTTTGCAGTGTTTCGTGCAAATGCGAGGCTCCGATGTCGGATACAGAAAGGATACAGAAAGACATATGTGACTCGTGTTATAACAACTTTGTTATTGATGACTGTGAATCTTACCTTGTACTTTTTTAGGGTTCCCTACCTAAAAGGCAAAAACGATCTGACCGTCAGTCTGTCTGTAACTAGGCTGTATGTAAACCGTGATATCTAGAAAGCTGAAATTTACACAAATTATGTATTTCTGTTGCCGCCATAACAATGGATAATGGTATCGAACCCTTCGTGCGCGAGTCCGACTTATATATTTTACCCTAGTATAAGGTAGCACCTGATGGCGATTGTCAACGTCGCCTATGGATATTCGCAGCACAAGTAGGATCAAATATATTGGCATCATTCTACGTCCTTAAATGTAAAATAAGAGGTGCTTATCTGATAGAAAGTACAATTTAATAAAGATGGATTTCGGGAGGTGTGGTTACTGGCTGTACTTACACACGAGGTGAAAATTTTAGTCTTCAGTCAGTTAATTACAAATGTCCATGGGCGGCAGTGATCATCAGATGGACTGCAGTCTCGTTCGCAACTAACTAAGCAAACGGTTTTAGAAGTTGTATGTAAATAAATATAATGGCTTGTTATGCCTATAAAAATAAAAAACAAATAAAAAAAAACAACATTCATTTTTAATTTGATCTGATCAGTGGGAAATCGTTAATTAAAAGGACATTGAACATGCGTGTTACACTTCTATACAATTATTTTAATTACCGTCATGACCTTATAATTCTTACGATATTAGCGATTAGTGCTAGCTTCCATGTCAATTTTGCCAGTATATCATGCGATTATCAATATCTTTACAGGTATATATAATTATTTATGTTACGGAATTCCCTCGAGCAATGTATAATTTTTATGATATAGGTACGCTATGAACATCTTTCATGAAAATTACAAATAAACAAACTGTCATTAATTCAGCAAACATTAACAAAATTTTCACGCGAAATAGAATTAGAATTTCTTTAGTTTCGATGCAAATTGCTTCAATTTAAGTCTAAAATCCAAATATCGTAGATAAGGAGATTACCCCTATTGCCTTTTAGTGCACTTTAGGATTGGACTTTTCGCTGAATGGTCGAATATCCTAACCAGAATTCGTTTGATGCATTCGAACGTTATCGTCTAATATATAGCCACGCTGGGGACGGATTTGGACACAGTTCCCACAGGCAGGCAAATTAAAATTTTGTTTCGGGACTGGGGAAAACTGTCGTATTTAACTTAGCCGGCTACCACCATATATTCGTCGCTGCGAAGATTTGCAATACCAGATGAGCCAATCATTTGTCAGATATGAAGCAGATATGTAAGTTTTGCGTATTTTTGAAGATCTTTTTATTTCGGGAATACATAATAAATTAATACTAATATTTAGTACGGGGGGTTAAAGGGATGCTTTAATTATGTTATCTGGACCCCCATACTAAAGACGAAGAAGTGAGAATGATGATTAGTGAAATAGCCCTTAAAAAGAGAAAATAAACTGAATAAAAAATAATTGCACGTATGTTTTTGCATACCGATGTGTACAGAGAAAACATTATAAGTCGAGATATTAAAAAAGTAATAAAATTCATGATTATATGCCTTGCAGCTCTGATTTAATCATCAAAGAATATTATGTTTCGAACGCTAGTTTTAATTAAAACAGTTTCATATTAGTTTCATTTGGTTCACTCCGCTTCATCTTCGACGTATTAATTATTTACTGTAGCACTACATACATTCCTGAGAACTGATCTAAAAGGTTTAGTTACAGTAAGTCTTGGTCGGATAATCTATGTTAGTAATTACTGTAGAGGTAGTTAGCTCTTGAAACTTTAATAACCTACTATCTCACGTGTTATCAATGTTTGTTTGTATGTTCGTTACGCAAACAACACGCAATAACTACTGCCTGGATTTAGATGTTATTTCGTACGCTGGGTCCATGATCTGTGATTCAAAAATATTGTACTAAGTACGTTAAGTTTAAGGTGGTAGAATTGGTTGAGTTCGACCGGGAAGGTACTACCGCCACCCTCATAATCCTTCGTGAAGCAATTCTTGTGTTTCGGTTTGGAGAGGCGTGGTTGCCGGCTATACCTATGCGAGGATCAAATCTTAGTCCTCAGGGGTAGCAACGCATCTATGATCAAACTTGGGTATGATTTGACTCTACTTAGATTCTATAAGAAGTCCTCTATTATTTAAGAGTTTTCATCTAACAACTTCGTTTAATTAAAATAAAACAAAGGCTTATAAAAATAGTACATATTTTCATACACGGTTTGGTTTTAGAAAAATCAAAATCAATTGCATACCATAACATAATGATGTTATGGTATGCAATTCTCATCCGTAGATTCTTTGTGATGGGCCCATTTTTGGAGCCATTGTCATAAAAATGAGTGAAATGAGCGCATAAACAATAACATTGCTAATTGTCTTGAAAATTTGTTAAAGATTTCAGCGAGTGTAATCTTCATGCTTTGGAGAAGGAAAGAATTTCAAATAATAGCATGTTTTAACAAACTATTTTTTTCGGTCAAAACCGTAAATAAAAATGATATTTTTCTTTATTAAATTATTTATACACTGTATTGAAAGCACTAAAGCATTAATAGTATTAAATATCAATGAGAAAGAATCTTGGCCGTGCTAACATTTTTTAAAGTTTTATTTATTATTTTAAAGTTGATCCTTACCATGATATAATTATCCCTAATTAATTATAACAAATTAATTTGAAATCTAATATATATCTTTAGATTTTTATCTGTTAGCGTGTAATCAGCAATGACTAAATAATTACACATTGATCGTATTAAGAACTTAAGATAAGCTACAGTAGAAATGCACAGTCATAAAAGTGTGAGTGAAGAAATGTCGACAGCATCCCAAGCTAGCGATGCCCAAAAAGTATATTGTATATATCGCTTCATAATATATCAATCAATCTCTGTATCGATATATTGTATTGTAATTGTATAGCGTACATGCCAATAGAAATGCGACATAACGGTAGTATAGTATAGTATAGTAGTAGTTAGGAAAGGTAAATCTGAGGTTATCGATTAAATAAAAGTAAATTATAAGTCAGATGCTATTGATTTATGTAAAATATTGTCAAAGTATTACTAGTACAAATGACAATATGACAGTGCCATGCCAAATAGCCACGACATTATGGCACTGTAATTAATATAAATCTTAGAATTATGAACAACAAAACCTTGTTAAAATTTGATACGATACGTTAATGCGATATTATGGTAGTAATATGTACGAAGTACATCGTGTGGGATAATATCGATATATCGTTTAGCGCCATCTCGATATTCTGGTATATCTTATCGTATCCCTATCCAAAGCGTGATGAGGTCCCGTAACTCGCTCGCCTGATACGATAAAGTTAAATGAGAATATGAACGAGCAGAAAGCAAACTCGAAAGGGCACATAAACTTATTCTATTATATACGTAATTATAATCAACTTGTTTTTACTTTACCATTGTTGAGTCCACGTCTCAAAATGAAAGTATTTAGGCCGTAGTTCATTTTGCTGGGCAAGTATGATTGTGTGAAATGTTGATACTCACATCTGCGGGCTTCTACGTTTCTTTCATTGACAAGGAAGTGATAATTAACTAATTATTGGTAAAAAATCTTTTAAGGGTATATGAAGTCTACCAATTCGTAATGGCCAGTAAGGTAGACGAAGTTATAAAACATTGTGAGAGTAGACGCTTGCTCAGCAGTGGGACAATAATGGTTTGTGATGATGATATGAATCTTTAGAAAGCATATATGTAATTATAACAGGTTTTTTGTATGATTGAAGTAGCGAAAAACCATAATGGTAAGTGATCATTGGTGCTCATCACTCGTGATAACTCGAATACGACTATTCAAATGTGTTTTTAGTATAACATATTAGAAGATGTAATTATTCGGCAACTATGATTATTAAAAACCTCTTCTGTCTATACGAGTTCTACCACTTTTACCACTTCTACCACTTGACTGAGTACCTTGCTGTCCGGACATACAATAAATACGTACTATATACTTACAGTTGATTACAGTATAGTTTAGCTAGGCAGTAGTGAAAATCGTAAATTGTATGCTCTTTAGCAACTACTATATATATAAAAAATAACTTCTCATATCAAATGCAAATATACACACTATGATGACCCGGCAATTATTATCTGTTTTATAAATTACAACTTTCTTTCCTTTTAACCCGTTAGTAGTTTCAGTAAAGTACGAAATAAGTCTTCCCTCAATTCTGTTAAAGAAGGTTTATGCAAAATTTGAAGTAGATTGGACAAAGGAATCACGTTGTCCCATACAAAGTTTACCTCCGTTTTTCACTCTCTTAGGGATAGAATTTCATAAAATTCTTTTTTTTGGATGCATACATCATACAAAGCTGCCCTGCAAGTTTCAGATCTCTACGATCAGCGGTGTAGGGTGTGCGTTGATCCGTCAGTCAGTCATTCAGGACAAATCATTTTATATGTATAGATTCATGACACCTAAAAATGCGAGTGTCCTTCAATATAACGGTGAATATCTTTTAACAAGAATCATTGTTTGTTATTTATTTTAAGCGAAGACGCTATGTCTCTCAAATCACGTACACATCTCCTTATCTAGCTCACAATATTATAAACATCGTCATTCATTACCCACTTATGTGCCAGCGAATTACTACATGTGCGTCATAATTACTTATATCTATATCATGTACCGAATATATTTGTTCTTGATTTACAACTCAAGTTATGAAGATTAATGTTTAAACGTATTTGCTACAAAGTTGCCGTTTAGAATTCAAATGCAGTGGCTTAAAAACATCGATCAAGTGTTGTAGAACTTGGACTATGAACAAAATTACAATATAAAATATAGTATACATATATGTTAAAAAAGTGTTTACTAACCATTTTTTCTACACGTGGATTCTAACGCGTTTTTTATTTTAGATATTTTTGTCAGCTGATTCGAATTAGAATACTTTTTTGTATTTCTAAAAGGTATATAATTTTATATACCCTCGACAATTTATGTACAAAGTATCTTGATCATCAAAAAACGATTCCATTTTTTATGTGATTTACATTCATAGAATATGAAATAGGACTTAGTAAATAATTAACATGAAAGAAATGTGTACCAGTATTATATCAGCTATATTTTTTCCTAGGATTGTTTATTCTTGTTTCTTCCTCTGTTTTATCAAAGTAAAACACTGCATATTAAATACTAATAATTAATTTTGTTGGATAGGAATTGCATCGGAAATTTACATGTGCATAGTTTATAGTTTAGAGGAAGCAAGCGAGTTTGTAGATCACCTTTTTATAAGTGGTCACTGCCCACCGACGAATACCTGTAATCAACCCCAAAATACATTAAAGTTATATCTAAAATCTGGGTAGTGAGATGTTTGCTTCGTGTTCAATTAATATTGGTCGGCTACCACACGTCGACGAACGGTCGAAACACAAGAATTGATTTATGTACGATTACGAGTACGTAAAGGTACGGTGCGGTGATACCTCCCTCGAATTACATACAAATCCTACCGTTCATTCCGCGAGTCGGACTCCTATTACGGTTCGCGTACGTATATATATACAACGATACAAGCCCTGTGATAGACAGACGGACGGATAACTGACCAAAACTGTTTTATTATTCGCTTTTCGGTTTGTTCTGAGATCGGTTTCTTTTTTAATCGACTTCAAAAAATGAGGAGGTTCTCATCCTCACTTCGTCTCTATATTTGTTTTTACTATTTTTAATGGTCGCGCATAATTTCATTGTCAATGAACCCATTTTGGATACTTTTAATATTATGACATTTAATTGATGAAAGACCAAATATTTTATGACTGTGTAGTATTGATGGAAACAGAAACAGAATAGAATAGCAACGACGGGCTACTCGCCACTGGCATCCGCTCGACAACTGTAACGCGGTCACTTCTGCGAGTGATGTTTCTACATCACTTGTACGTCATTTATTTATTTATTTATTTAAAGATCGCCAACATTCAGTACACCATAATGAGCAAAGAAAGAACACATGATAAATGAAATAAAAATAGTACTAGAATAATTATAGGCGACGACAACATGTTAATCATCACAAAAAATAACAATATAATATATGAAATGTCGAGAAAGAAAAGATGAAATATTAACTATAACTAAATTATTCAACATAAATCAGTTCAAATAGAGTAAAACATGAACAATCAACAAGAAAAATAAAAATATAAAATCATACCAATCTTAAAATATAATAAATCTAATTATTATATTTTAAGAT